>CM074957.1:9538755-9553103 GCA_037577455.1 Pangasius macronema
CCATTCAACTTGCATACACCAGTCTGGTGGAACAAGGTATGTACTGTATGTATATGTGCATGTGCGAGACAGGGTGAAAGACAATTACCAGAGGGCAGTATTCCATAATCAGCAAATAGGGTGTGACATCTGTGCACTGGGCCAGGCACTGCAGTAGGGCAGGATGCTGCAGAGTACTGTATCATTTATACACACACATCAGTATAAGTCATATCATTAGAAAGTACAATTATACATTTGCTGAAAGAAATGGTGATCAAATGAGGATATTAGAAAGAATGAAGAGAAGACATTGAGAGAGGGGAAAAAGAGGACAAAGATAGAGGAATGACAGTGGATTCAGACCGGTAAGGTAGAGCTTCTTCCAGGAACTGCGTCTGCTCCTGTATGCTGGCACTGGCTTTCAGCTCCTTCACCACCACCTGTGTGGTGCTCAGTCCTGCATTCACCTCCCCCAGAAAAACCTGAAAACCAAACACACACAAACTCATCAGAGATACAGTAGACTTTCATGAACCATCTTGTGGACCAAGCAGCAGAGATTTACAAGTGTGCAGATTATGTGGAATTCCCCATACCCTAGCAGTTCCCATATTTATGGCTTAGAAGCTGCCTTCCACAGAACAGTAGCTTTGAATGATATTGTATATAATTACACACACATTCCACTGGCTTCGCATCAGCCTTAGACTGTGTGCCAAGACTGCATGCAAGAACTAGAACCTTGCATTGTAAGCCCTTCATTGTAAAATGATGTTTGTTTTAGAAAGCTCACCTTGCCAAACCAATCATGGCCAATCTCCTTTAGGTAAAGCAAGCTGTGGCGTCCAAGATCCGCTGACTTCAGCAGCTGAACTAAAATAGGGAGAAAGGAAGAGAGGTCATAAATTGAAAGCATGCAGCCTCAGGAAATAGAGGCTATGTGACTTGTTTAACAATGAACAATGCATCATGGTGAAAGAGCCTAAACGCCAAGGCAGTTCTGCAAACCTTAGCTAGTCATCGGCCAACCAGGAAAACAGTTTACAAGAAAGGTAACATTTAACTTTTATTATTTTGTTTAGAAAATGCTTACTTAAGAGACCATGAGGCTATAAATGAAACTTCCAGCAAGTTTTTATAAAGGTTTTTTCTGAAATGGCGCACCAGGAAAGCAACAAATTTGCAGTCAATGGAAGATGGTGAAGAAACTAGCGCAGATAGTGAAGATGATGCAAAAAGCAGTCATCACTGCAAAGCAGAAATCCATGGATGGGTCTTCAGGGAGGAAACAGAACAGCGGTGCTGGCCCAGTTTATGCCAGCATGAGTCCCATGAACACTCAAAGCTCTCATCCAGTTAGGAATGCAGTCCTTTCTCGTTTTCTTCCCAGTGGCCATGGGCATCCTGCCGCAACACCACACACTGTCCCTCAACATTCCCAAGTCTTGTGCCTGCAACTTCGGCCTGGAAGCTGGCATGTACCTTGGTGCGATGTTCTTGTAATGAATGCCCAGATCTAAGAAGTTAGAGCTAAGAGCTCAGTCATCCTTTAGTCTCTGCTGGGCGTCTTCTCTCTCTGCTCTACGCATGTCAGAATGTGTCTGACATCCCAAACTCTCCAGCAGTGACATAAGAAGCGTATAATAGCACTGTCTTCACTATGCTGTCTCTGTCCATGTCCCTGTCTCCCAACGGTGCTGTGGGGGCTGAGATAAACAAACAGAGCTCTGTAAGCACCAGAAAGACCTCTGTCAAACACATGACCCCCCCCTACACACACACACTCATAGTCTGTGTGCGCACTATTCCCTTGTCCCCTCCTACAGTTCCCTCCCTGTATTATTTCTAGTGATGTGGCCCATCCTCCTCCTCCTCAGTGTTTCAGAGGTCACTCATTCCAGCCACTCACAGCCGCTCACGCTCTTCTCTATGGCAAAATCACTGCCTTTGTGCAGGACATGATGGCGCTTGGTACCCCGGTACCAGGCCAGACACAAGGCCCATTCTCTACTCCTCAGAGCCTGGATTGTCACAGTGATAACAGCCTGCCCCCCTCCCTAGTGCCGGCTGGACACACAACTATCTCTCTCTTTTCTTTCCTACTATGGTCATCAACTGGCTCTTTTATATTATTTGAGTGGAATCTGGGAGCTGTGCATTCCTACCCCACTACTGGCATTCCCATTGCAGGCCAGCCCTAGCCTCGGGCCATCTTCAAAAATGCAATCAAGCTAGAGTAATATGGTGTCTACTTGTATTTGAACATTGTGATAATTACACTTTTTTTCTACATCTACACCATTTAAATAAGTTACATCCATATTATGGGTGCACTCATGAGCCTGATGTCCACAGAGGAGGAAATACTGGAGATTTCTGCTTATTGTCGTGAGCCTGTAATACTGTAATAAGCAGTGAAATGAAGACCTGCTTATTTTTTGGAAAACAAATCAAACCCTGTCCTCATTAATTTCTTGGGTGGTGTAACAAATACCTGTGCACTTGTACTACAAGCTAGCCATTGGAGCACAATTTTTTTGTTAGCTCTTGCTCAAGCCAGACAAAGTAAACCAGTTAGGCTTTCTGGAGAACCACCTAAAGTAATGTAAGTCTAGGTTCTTGGTCAGTTTTTTGTTCATTTTATTTAAATCTTTTTATACCACTTAGATGCGATTTTATACTTTGCCTATGCCATGTATTGTCCTAATTGTTCTGTTTTCCCATTGTTTGTTTCTGTTTTTGGTGGACATGAGTTTGCAGGTGAACCTGGACAGAAATATACCCCGCACAGCAGTCAATCACAAGGCACAGTGCACAGATATTCACCTACTAGCATTCTTTTGGAAGAACTATATATACACGCACACACATACATACATACATATATACGTGTATATATATATACATATATACGTGTATATATATATATATATATATATATATATATATATACACGTATATATGTATATATATATACACGTATATATGTATGTATGTATGTGTGTGCGTGTATATATAGTTCTTCCAAAAGAATGCTAGTAGGTGAATATCTGTGCACTGTGCCTTGTGATTGACTGCTGTGCGGGGTATATTTCTGTCCAGGTTCACCTGCAAACTCATGTCCACCAAAAACAGAAACAAACAATGGGAAAACAGAACAATTAGGACAATACATGGCATAGGCAAAGTATAAAATCGCATCTAAGTGGTATAAAAAGATTTAAATAAAATGAACAAAAAACTGACCAAGAACCTAGACTTACATTACTTTAGGTGGTTCTCCAGAAAGCCTAACTGGTTTACTTTGTCTGGCTTGAGCAAGAGCTAACAAAAAAATTGTGCTCCAATGGCTAGCTTGTAGTACAAGTGCACAGGTATTTGTTACACCACCCAAGAAATTAATGAGGACAGGGTTTGATTTGTTTTCCAAAAAATAAGCAGGTCTTCATTTCACTGCTTATTACAGTATTACAGGCTCACGACAATAAGCAGAAATCTCCAGTATTTCCTCCTCTGTGGACATCAGGCTCATGAGTGCACCCATAATATGGATGTAACTTATTTAAATGGTGTAGATGTAGAAAAAAAGTGTAATTATCACAATGTTCAAATACAAGTAGACACCATATTACTCTAGCTTGATTGCATTTTTGAAGATGGCCCGAGGCTAGGGCTGGCCTGCAATGGGAATGCCAGTAGTGGGGTAGGAATGCACAGCTCCCAGATTCCACTCAAATAATATAAAAGAGCCAGTTGATGACCATAGTAGGAAAGAAAAGAGAGAGATAGTTGTGTGTCCAGCCGGCACTAGGGAGGGGGGCAGGCTGTTATCACTGTGACAATCCAGGCTCTGAGGAGTAGAGAATGGGCCTTGTGTCTGGCCTGGTACCGGGGTACCAAGCGCCATCATGTCCTGCACAAAGGCAGTGATTTTGCCATAGAGAAGAGCGTGAGCGGCTGTGAGTGGCTGGAATGAGTGACCTCTGAAACACTGAGGAGGAGGAGGATGGGCCACATCACTAGAAATAATACAGGGAGGGAACTGTAGGAGGGGACAAGGGAATAGTGCGCACACAGACTATGAGTGTGTGTGTGTAGGGGGGGGTCATGTGTTTGACAGAGGTCTTTCTGGTGCTTACAGAGCTCTGTTTGTTTATCTCAGCCCCCACAGCACCGTTGGGAGACAGGGACATGGACAGAGACAGCATAGTGAAGACAGTGCTATTATACGCTTCTTATGTCACTGCTGGAGAGTTTGGGATGTCAGACACATTCTGACATGCGTAGAGCAGAGAGAGAAGACGCCCAGCAGAGACTAAAGGATGACTGAGCTCTTAGCTCTAACTTCTTAGATCTGGGCATTCATTACAAGAACATCGCACCAAGGTACATGCCAGCTTCCAGGCCGAAGTTGCAGGCACAAGACTTGGGAATGTTGAGGGACAGTGTGTGGTGTTGCGGCAGGATGCCCATGGCCACTGGGAAGAAAACGAGAAAGGACTGCATTCCTAACTGGATGAGAGCTTTGAGTGTTCATGGGACTCATGCTGGCATAAACTGGGCCAGCACCGCTGTTCTGTTTCCTCCCTGAAGACCCATCCATGGATTTCTGCTTTGCAGTGATGACTGCTTTTTGCATCATCTTCACTATCTGCGCTAGTTTCTTCACCATCTTCCATTGACTGCAAATTTGTTGCTTTCCTGGTGCGCCATTTCAGAAAAAACCTTTATAAAAACTTGCTGGAAGTTTCATTTATAGCCTCATGGTCTCTTAAGTAAGCATTTTCTAAACAAAATAATAAAAGTTAAATGTTACCTTTCTTGTAAACTGTTTTCCTGGTTGGCCGATGACTAGCTAAGGTTTGCAGAACTGCCTTGGCGTTTAGGCTCTTTCACCATGATGCATTGTTCATTGTTAAACAAGTCACATAGCCTCTATTTCCTGAGGCTGCATGCTTTCAATTTATGACCTCTCTTCCTTTCTCCCTATTTTAGTTCAGCTGCTGAAGTCAGCGGATCTTGGACGCCACAGCTTGCTTTACCTAAAGGAGATTGGCCATGATTGGTTTGGCAAGGTGAGCTTTCTAAAACAAACATCATTTTACAATGAAGGGCTTACAATGCAAGGTTCTAGTTCTTGCATGCAGTCTTGGCACACAGTCTAAGGCTGATGCGAAGCCAGTGGAATGTGTGTGTAATTATATACAATATCATTCAAAGCTACTGTTCTGTGGAAGGCAGCTTCTAAGCCATAAATATGGGAACTGCTAGGGTATGGGGAATTCCACATAATCTGCACACTTGTAAATCTCTGCTGCTTGGTCCACAAGATGGTTCATGAAAGTCTACTGTATCTCTGATGAGTTTGTGTGTGTTTGGTTTTCAGGTTTTTCTGGGGGAGGTGAATGCAGGACTGAGCACCACACAGGTGGTGGTGAAGGAGCTGAAAGCCAGTGCCAGCATACAGGAGCAGACGCAGTTCCTGGAAGAAGCTCTACCTTACCGGTCTGAATCCACTGTCATTCCTCTATCTTTGTCCTCTTTTTCCCCTCTCTCAATGTCTTCTCTTCATTCTTTCTAATATCCTCATTTGATCACCATTTCTTTCAGCAAATGTATAATTGTACTTTCTAATGATATGACTTATACTGATGTGTGTGTATAAATGATACAGTACTCTGCAGCATCCTGCCCTACTGCAGTGCCTGGCCCAGTGCACAGATGTCACACCCTATTTGCTGATTATGGAATACTGCCCTCTGGTAATTGTCTTTCACCCTGTCTCGCACATGCACATATACATACAGTACATACCTTGTTCCACCAGACTGGTGTATGCAAGTTGAATGGTATAAATACCCATGCACCTAGCAGTTATACATTCCCTGCCCCATGTATATGTGTATTTTTGAGGGAATGAGGCTCCCTCTGCTGGTCAGTATGTCAGTTTTCACATGGCTGATCACAGCTCTTGTATAATTGACATTAAATGCACTTTGAAATATATATTTTGCACCCCTTGAAGTGTGGTATACTACTTCTGATCATGACTTTGCAGATGAGTAGTTCTTGGTTGGTTTCAGGGTGATGTCAAAGGATACCTCCGTAGCTGCCGGGCAACAGGTTCAGCCACCCCTGACCCTTTCATCCTCCAACAAATGGCGTGTGAAATTGCCTCTGGGCTTCAGTACCTCCACAAACATAATTACATTCACAGGTGAGGAGAAACATGCCCACATTGTTAGCTGATTCTTGGTCCATTTTGTCCCAGTCCAGAGTGTGGATTTCAGCCCTTGTCTTTTGGTCTCTTCTTGTAACAATATCCTGATGCTGCCTGAGTGCCTCTTACAGACTCCAGCATCAGTGATTTTGTTGCTGGAGGTGAACCTGTTGTTCATCGGAAGCTCTGAATGGCATGCAAACCATTCAAAAGAATGATCAGACTTTTATTGTATATTAGACTTTTAATGAACATTCAAATTCATTTGCTGACTATGAATGTTTGTGTAACCTTAGTGACCTGGCTCTCAGGAACTGTCTCCTTACTTCAGAGATGTCCGTGAAGATCGGAGACTATGGCCTCTCACACAGTAGGTACAAGGTGAGTCAGGAATACATGAACAGGGACTGCTGAATTGGAGTGCTAATGCTGTTGTGATGACACAGCTACATCAGCCTCTGTTCAGTCCATCGCTTTAGTCCACAGATGTTGCCTCTGTCTCTGCTAGGATGACTACTTTGTGACGGCAGATCAGATTTGGGTGCCACTGCGTTGGATCGCCCCAGAGCTCATTGATGAGGTCCATGGCAACTTGTTAGTAGTGGACCAGACAAAGGCCAGCAATGTCTGGTGAGAGGTGCTTTACAAGTCAACCACTGAACATAAGGATTAACATACCTTTCATGATGCCAGAATATAGACGCATTTTTCTGACTTAGGTCACTGGGTGTGACAATCTGGGAGCTGTTTGAGCTGGGGAGCCAGCCATACAGACACTACACAGACAGGCAGGTGTTGACATATGCAGTGAAAGAGCAGCAATTGAAGCTGCCAAAGCCTTTGCTGAAAGTCCCCCTGTCTGAACGCTGGTGAGTCATTTCAGCTCCCGAGTCATAATCACCACCATCGGTTAATGACCTTCTATTCTCCATGTTCTGGACAATCATTACTCTCCCATCACCACATACAAAACATACCACAGGCAAGCCGAACAATCATCAATTATCCCTAAAATAAAAACTATCAACACAGTGAATATATTTTCTATCAGAGACTTCTTGATTGTTCATTCCATTTTCTCTCTTGCAAATCCAACAAATCAATAGTGCTCAGGTCTGTGGTTAGTCATTCATTTTCCTCTTTCACAGTCTGGTCAATCATACATTTAGCTTTTCCTAGAGGTTTGTGATCATTAATTATGGTCCCACACAATACCATTAATTATACATATAGACAAGTTACTTTCAAGATACTGAAGTTGCAAATATTGACATACTGTGTGAATGAAAGTCTGCTTTCTCTATCAATTCATCATAATATGAGCGTTTGGTCTTTATGCACTCTAAATAGCCGTGGTGCTGGTATACCATTTGCAACTGTAACCAAAGTAAACACAGTATGCTTCTGTATAATTGCCCAAGCATTTATATAATTCAGGTATTGCAGTTTTCTTTCTAATCATAAGAATTGTGCATTTTTCTTTGTGTATGAGCAGGTATGAAGTAATGCAGTTCTGCTGGCTGCAACCAGAGCAGCGGCCTGTTGTGGAAGAGGTCTACCTGCTGTTGAACTATCTATGTGCTAAAGGTAACAGTGAGGCAGAGGAGGACTTTGAGAAACGCTGGAACTCCCTCAGACCAAGTCTAGACACAGGCAGTTCCCAGAGAACCCCAGCCCTAGAGGTACCCTCATCTACTTCCTCATTCCCTCTGCTGGAGCACTTCTCCATGGTTGACAGTTTCCAGTCTGAGAACGGTGATGAAATACTAACAGTCACTGAAACCAGTGATGGGCTCAATTTTGAGTACAAATGGGAACAGGCCAGAGCTGAACAGCCATACTGCTCTTCATCTACAAGTGGGCCTCTAGGAAGTAGCAACCCACATTATCAGGACATATACTATCCCCTCAGCAGTTCCACAGGAAGCTGCAAAGAGGAGAGTCTCACTCTGGGTGTTTCTCCATCCCAATACAAGTCAGATTACCCAGGTGTGGTCCCAGTGTTGAGTGCACATAGTCCTTCTGTTAGC
Source organism: Pangasius macronema (assembly GCA_037577455.1). Lineage (NCBI taxonomy): Eukaryota > Metazoa > Chordata > Actinopteri > Siluriformes > Pangasiidae > Pangasius > Pangasius macronema. The sequence continues at coordinate 9,546,988 of CM074957.1, forward strand.
AGTGAGTACTATATTCGCATTGAGGAACCTTTGGAGTGCAATATCAGTGTGGACGAGGCCACTCTTGACTACAGTCCAGAACATGAGGCCAGCAAATGTACCTTCTCCATGGCTGAAATGAAAAGTCCTTCTGAGGCTCATACAAACACCTGGTCAGGAGCAAAAGACTCTAATAGCATTATCAACGATTCAGAAGCTAGTTTAACTACTGGCCTCAGTGTGGAGCCACCTCAGAGAAAAGATCTGAACCATATGGATTCTGCCGAACATTTAAGTCAATACTTTTCCCCCAGTGACCGAGATAGATTGCACTGTGAACTGACACCTTCAGGAGAACAGGAAGTTCCTTTGAAAAGAGGCCAACCATCTGAGTCGTGTCTTAAGTATGGGAGCTTACACAATACAAGTGTACAAGAAACTCCACATGGCATATCAGTTTCACTGAGCAGCCCCAGTTTGGGACAATGTGACCCCTACCTTGAAGCCAACCAGAGGACTGCTGAAAAAAATATGCCCAATGAGCCCTATTATGATATGATGGGTAGCCTACCGAAGAACATTCCCAGGCCACACAATATAACTGTTGATGTTGAAGCTGCTGATTGTCTTCTTATAGGTGCTGCTGATCCAGAGGATGACATCAATCAATTTACTGAGAGTGAAACAATTAACTGGGCCTCAAACCATTCCACAAATAACAACACTTTAAACTTTGATGACCGACAAACAAGGGGGTTTCTTGACACCTATCTTGATGTACACCATACCACAACTTCCTCCAGTGCCCAGAGCTTAAGGCCAGGGACAATAACAACCAGGCAAAATTCTCCAAGTAATCCCTCCCAATCATTTAAACAGCATTCACACATGGAGGCTAATGGCAGAAACTACATTGCATTTTCATACACAGATTCATACACAGAGTGTGTGTCATATATACAACTCTGCTCTGAGGATCGAAAAATGGAGTCATCAGCTCCAGAAAAACAACAAATTATACATCCAGCCCAGAAGAACACTCCTCATCTGCATATCAGAGCGAATATGACACACTTCACTATAAGTGATTATTCAAATAACAATCATCTTTCTCTTGTAGCTGAGAAATCAGTAACTAAAGACAGAAGCACAACTCCTGCACAAGACATAAAAGTGCAGTCAGCTGGTCCTACAGTCATGCCTGCAGCTCTGTCTGAGTGTGTCTCTGAGTGCTGTCATACAGCGGACAGCATCAGCCTGGTAAACATTGATGACTGCAGTGATGGTGATGTTACTGAAATTATTTCTGAGGTGTTTGCAGACTCTCCTATTGATTTTGCAGAAGTTGGAGACATTAACGTAGCACACATACCCTTGCATAGAGAGATTCGAAACCAAGACCCTCAGGAATTTATAGACCTTGCTTCAAGTAGCAGCCCCTGTGAAGCCTTCAGTCCAGATGCCTACCACACATCCATTCAGCCCAAATCACTGGACAGTGGTTATGACACAGAGAACAATGAGTCACCTGAGTTTGTCATGAAAGACTTGGAGGTAAAACCAGTTCTCAGTACAAGTATGGAATCAGAGTATGAAATGGTCCTTCAGATGGACCTTGGAGAAAATGATTTGACCCCAACTAGCAATAGTACTCTTACGCTGACAAGCCTGGGCAATAGGAATCAATACAGAGACTCTGCTTATTTTTCAGACTACGATGCGGAAAATGAAAAAAGTCCCTGTGAAGGAGACTGTGTCTTCTTTGACAACAAATTGGTTGATTTCTTTGGAAAAGAACCTGCAAAAGACAACTCTCTTAAGAAGGCTGGGAAAGAGGGGGGCTACCCAGTGAGTCAGAAGGAAGATCAGCATCATTTTCCGAGCAAGATAGAAAATGAAGCTAATGGTTTGCTGAGTGTCAAACAGTCTTGTTTTGAGAGGAGGAACATGGAGTTTGATCTGAGTTCATCTCCTGCATCAGGTCCAGTGATTACAGCATTGGCCCCATTTCCTCCAGAGATGGGGGGATGTTTGACCAAAGAGTCTGCTCCAGATGATGGCCTTGGAGTGGAATCTGAACACTCTGGAGAAGAGCCAGCCTCTGAATGCTTCTCCAGCATGGCTTCTGAGGGCTCATCCACAACACAGGAAGCCACCACCATGGAGGACCAAGTTAACAGCACTAGCATGGGCTTCTCATCTACAGACTCCCTGGGTTCAGCCTCCACTATGTTGGAAGTCAAGAACTGTGAGAATAGGGAAGACAATCCAGACTGTCAGATGGATGGGAAAAATGAGGAGAATAAAGGAGTGGAGGAAAAAGCAGAGGTGGTAGACGAAGCTCTACTGAATGTTAAGCGGGATAGTTCTCTGGACAACATTCTGCCTGCCTTACCAGAGAACCTGGACATACCAGCACCACTGGGGAATTGTGAAGAAGAGGAAGACTCTGATGACAGCGATGAGTCGGACGAAGAGTTGCGTAGCTACAATGTCCAAGAGCAGAGTGAGGAGAGCGAGGAGGAATTCACCACTGTTCCGATGGTGGTGGTGAGTGAGCGAAGTAGCACCAGGCACCTGCGTAGCCTCCTCAAAATGCCATCCCTCCTCACACAGTCCTTCTGCGATGAGCTAGAACGCAAGAAGAAAGCTGTCTCCTTTTTTGATGATGTCACTGTGTTCCTTTTTGACCAGGTCAGCTGCATTGCATCTTTTGGCTGTTGTGGAATTTGTAATGTATAATGTAACATTACAAATTCCACAATTTCTTTGTGACAGAAATGTAGCTGGACCAGTTACTATCAGTGACTTTTTATATCTGAGAAATAGTATATTTGTGTTCTAGGACAGCCCTACAGGTGAACTGGCAGAATACACCTTTCCTCCAGGGATAGAACCGAATGGCCAGGCAGCAGAGTGTAAGGAACATCCATCACATAAGGAAGTCAGTGACTCTGATAATTCCTCAAATGGCAATGTCTTAGAAGATAGTAAGTGTTATGCACCTAAATCAAATTTGCATATTTCATATATAGCTTTTTTTGCATATACTCTGTAGCTATATGGTAATGAAAACTAAAAAAAAAATTACTATTGCTATAAAAATAATAGATTCTCTTACTAAACAGGTGGGACCTTAGAGTGGGAGAATGACTTTGCATTGATGGCCAATGCTTCAACCGTAGAACCTGCCTCTGACAGAATCTGCACTCCCCCAAACTCTCCAGTCAAACTTCCCGAGGAGAAGCCAGCACCCCAGTGTTCACGCTTCAGTGTTTCCCGCTTCTCTATTACACATGTGTCTGACTCAGACATCGAGGCCATGGGAGGTCAGTATCACTCAGTAACCTCCATCCATGTGAGTTACACAAAATAAAGGCATTGTGCCATATGTGGTGTACGTCTGCTACACAACCCTCATATAAAATGTTTCTTTTTCTGTACTGCACATCACGCTCTGTACTCTTGTCATCTCCACACAGGTAGCTGTTCAGATGGAGACCAGGCATGAGAATGCATCCAGATTTCCTTTTCGCCTGATCCGGCTCTAGATCCTCTTTGGTGTTTATTTAATGTTGTGGACGAGGGTTCTCTGAATCCGGAAGACAGTGCCTCATGCTGTAATTAATTATATTAGCCAACCCTTTCTTTGTGTCTTGAGCCAGAGGTTGGCAGTGACATTGTCTGTTAAGGACAGCATTTAAAAGTTCAGAAAAATCTCTAAGGAAAATTTTATGTATGCATATTTAAGATGATAAGATAATTTGCAACATTCAGTATCAACACTCATATTGCAACAAATCACTTTATTACAAACTGTAGCAACCATAAGGGTATTCGTTACATTGCTGTAATCCTCACTGGCTTACTTACAGTGCACTCATCGGTCAGATCTTCCAGATGTTGGTTTTAACTGCAAAGTAAATGAAAAAAGCTAAAGTCTTGGTAAGACAACCCAAATCAAATAACAGTGTTGGAAACTGTAGACCATTTTCCATGGAGGCAATCGCTTTTGACCACTCTAGGCTAAAATATTATGGCTCAGGTAAATTGTATTGAAGGATGTAAAAGATTGGTACCGTATCAAAGTTTAAGCCACATTATGAAGATACTTGTGTTTAATATAATATGCTTCCTCACTTTTCCCCATTTTCCCTTCTGTGCTGCTATACAACCCTGAGGATGTGGAAATTATTACGTAAATGCACTTTCTTTGTTGAAGCCTGGAGGTTATGTGCAAATTTGTTTCCATCAACAATTTCAGGATGCTCGTCTTGTCTATTTATACAGATACCGTTAAAATGTATCCCCGTCTGATTCCTGTCATTGATGTTCACCTTTATATGCAAGTGAACTTTCATCTCCATGTCTGTTGAGGTAGGGATTTAGCATTTTACTATATGTTTACATATGCTGGGATTATCACATTAGTCTTTAGTATCAGTGAGCTATAAAAACACAGTGATGGGATTTTTGTCATAACAGAAGACTCCAATTTTTGCCAGTAATATGGCTGTATAATAGCCTTAACTAGAGAGAGAGAACAGATATCAGATCAGGTTACTTTACTGAATACTGCATAACTGATTAAGATGCAAGTTTTAAAGGACAACTCCACAGATTTGCCAAATAACCTCAAATTTCAGTCAGATGACCTACAGACTGAAATATTGAATTACAGCTAGGATGTCTTAGGATTGCTTTTATGCAAATTTGCTGAGAAGTTTTTCAGCTTTTCTCATACAATCTTAGAAAAAAAAAAGAGTGGGTTCTAGTTTTGTAACATTTCTATTTGGACCATGTAGAAATGTTTAAGGGTTCCCCAGAGGGACAAACCAAAGAGGGTGCAAGATGGAATGTTTTTTTCTAAGAGTGTAGGTGAAGACTGTGATTACTGGGAAGTAATACTTCACACCTAAAATGCTCCAGGACAGCTTTTTGTAATACAGTTTAAAAAATTAAAAATTTATTTTAAGTAGTTCACACCAAGTGTCAACATGTAACAAATAGGTTGCTTACTACCTATAAGTTATTTGCAAAAAATGTCCTTTAAAATAAAGAGGCTCATTACAGCCACTGGCAGCTCTCTGAACAGCTCCTATAAATGGTACCTCATAATGCTGGAAAACGCTGGATATGTATTGTTAGAGAAAACTTAGCAGAGCATATCAGTATAATGACAGAAGCAAGTGTAAAACAAAACACCTGTCAAATAAATGCCTGTGGACTTCCTGTCTTTCTCATACATTGTCCATCTTCAGTAACATGTCTGCGCTAGTGATCCGAGACTAAGCTCTTGTAAGTTCTCAGTAACATTTTTCACTTAAAATGCTGTAATGATGTACGTTACTTGGTCTTACTACAGCTGCACAGTCATGCTCAACCCAGCACCACTGGGCCCCACCTATAGTTGCCAATATTCTCAAACAGGCATCAGTATACACTGGACCTTTTTAACAGGTGTTTTGTAATCTGTACAATCCTGCAGCACTGTACTATTTTTGGAACACATATCAGTACTTTATAGAGGACAGATAGATGACTGTTTCGAGTTGCCAAAGTGATACCTGATCATCAGGAGCTCAGTGAATCATCCTGTTACAGTACGGTGTGTGGTGTGTTTGTTCCTGCACTTGTAGTAGCACCTTGGCTGTTGTTTCATTTCAATCCACTCCATGCTGACTGTAGTATTAAAAAATAAGAATAAAACAAACCAACAGTTTGTCCTTATGTGTCAGGTGTTTAATTGTAATATAACTTTTTTCTCAGAAGGTTAACAAGTTTCGCTGTTTCTGTAACATCTAGACTTAGCCAGTGTTTGTGTGTGTAAATATATACACTCCTGAACAAAATCTTAAGACCAGGGAAAATATTACGTATAAATATAAAGTATTCACACTTCGCACTGGTGGATTGTAACCAGGTTGTAAGAACTTCTTCAAAATGCCAAAAGAAGAAATAAGAACAAGAGACAAAAAATAGAGAGTAGGCAATTTATTGAAAACTGCATTTAAACTCGAACAGGCTGGTCATCAGCTGATCAAAAGTTTAAAACCATAGGCTTTAAAAGTTAAAATCTGTGCAAAAATATGGCTTTAATGTCATTGTCCTTCAGACAGTCACACTGTCATGATCTC
>CM074957.1:9560486-9581354 GCA_037577455.1 Pangasius macronema
TGAAGCAGTGAGAGGTAGCAGTGAGTGAGTGAATGAAGCAGTGAGAGGTAGCAGTGAGTGAGTGAATGAAGCAGTGAGTGAGGTGAGTGAATGAAGCAGTGAGTGAGTGTGTGAAGCAGTGAGTGAGGTGAGTGTGTGAAGCAGTGAGTGAATGAGTGATTCGCAAGCTACAGCCACACAGATTATATATTTGAGATTGTACTGAAAAAGGAATCTGACAGTTACACGAGACTTCAGATTTATTACTCTGGCATTAGTAACAGACAAGTAAGAGCCAATGTCACCAGATCCAGCTTGGATATTAAAATTCACTGAGGGTGAGGTTCTCTGTACCATAGCGCTGTCTGCAGAAATGAGTTTCTATGTTCTTTGACGCATCTCTTGCACTGCACTATGGAAATGTTCACTCACGTTCTATTTGCTCCCTGCACCAGTCATCCATCTAACCACATGATAACACAATACCATCAGCATCCTAATTGGCTTATTTACATCTTCCTACCCCACAGGAAGCTGATGATGAAGATAAAGAATCGCCTTTGTGAATATCTGTGACGATTACTTTGGTAATATGGATATGTAGAATAATTCCACAGGCTGTCACTTGGAATGACGAAACCTTCTGTAATAATAAGCTGTAGCTAGGTAATAGGTGGGTAGGTGCCACTTACCCCTGGGTGGCCCATGAGGGCCGCCAGTTCAGGGGGCACAGGCAGGGGCTGAGCGCCGGGGATCGGCTCCGAGATGACCAGGTTGCCCTTAGAGGAATGCAGCGGGCTGGAGAGAAGGGGGTTCGAGCCGGACACCATCTGCTGCACAAGCAACATGGCCCTCTCCGGGAGCTTGTTGGGATCTGAGCAGGATTGCTGCCACACCGGGATTTTCTGGGTGAGCAGATCCTTTCCCTAGACACAGAAACATAAAAAGCTTTTTTCTTTAAATCAGCCACCATTTAAACTTTCTTCATTACAGATCAATTCAGTATGCAATTTTTATTATGTAATCTAAAGATTAGATCATGCAAAAGCTGGTCCTTCAGAGTCTGCTGGTAATCACGACAGGGTCTCTCTTTCTCCTCACCTCTTTGCCCTCTATTCCAACACACTGCAGCGTGGGTGAGGAGCCTGCCTCTGTACCCATCCGCCCACTCCTCACCCAATGACTCACTCGCTCGCACACGCACACATACACACATACACACGGCACCCTTTCTAAACTCTTCCCACACATGCCCAATGTACTGTTACTGGACTTTCTGTCAGGGCATTTCTCTCTCTACGCCACGCATAATCCCATTATCAGAGCTTAGACCATACATACAGACAGCACAAACACAGGACCCCCAACCCCCCACCCCACACACTCGCACACTCGCACACACACGCACACAGAAATGCTGTATATGTAGTATGACCACCAGTTCTTCATAAGGTTCTTATAGAACAGTTCTGTGTACAAAACCAAGGACATAAATGAGCTCCTCTGCTTTGGTAATTGCAACAAAAATAATGCAGCTAAGAGCAGAACGATGCAGGAGAGAGCTCGGAGAATTGCCATGGCAACTGCTAAGATTCTGCCGAATGGCCTTTAAATTGAATTGGACAGTTTGTTTGCGGATTTCAGCAGACCGTCAGATGAGGATGCTTCATCTCTCTCACCTTGCCGTGGTAGGCACTGCTGTTCTTGGCCACGGCGCACTGGCGGTCCACCAGGAAGCAGTATCGCCTGCGCTCCTCTGACAGAGCCGTTTTGTAGCCCTCTGCGATGAAGGTGTCCAGCTCGTTCTGCTTAGTGTTGATGGTCTCCACATACTGATAAAGGGAGAAAAAGCAGTCAGTCTAGATTCCATACAGTAAAAATCTATGAGTCACTCTGTGACTAATTTAAATTACCCCAGGAAGCAACTGGTTGCTTGGTGTATTGGCTAATATAGGAAACTGGAAAAGGAGGCATGACATCATGCAAATTAACATCATATAGACAGGTAAAAAAATGAAAGGAAAAAAACCTGCATAACTAAATAGAGTTCAGAAATTAACATTCTACCATGCTAATTGGCGTGTTTAAAAATGCTGAGCAGGTCTAGCTGATCCTGATTTTGGATCAAGATCTGAAGAGGAAGAGATCTAAATGACTTTGAATCTCAGGCCCAAATAATGAACCCTCTTTTAGCCATAAAGACTGCTCATCTGGTTGTTTCTCAAAAGGAACAGTGACTTAAGACACATCTGCATTTAGGACTATGGAAAAGTAACTGTGCAAAAACTCATCTACAGAGATGTGTTAAAAAGTACTACGGACAGATGAGTCATCCTTCACCATGTTTGCGACAAGTGGGCGTTAAAAGAACAGTCCAAGCCTGAATGCTTGACCCTCCAGTGAGGGGATCTGGTGGCACTGATAAACCGTGGGAGGCATTTTGCTGCATGTTTTGGTCTCACTTGTGCCCTTAGAGGAAAGGGGCACTGTAAATCAATATAAAGTCATTCTGACTAAGCACTTTCACCCTATGATGAAACACTTCTATCCTGATTCTTTCCTTTAATTTGTCACTTTTCTGTCCATGAGCCACATCCTCATCCTCATTTCTCAACACATCCTCATATTCCACGTCCATGTGTAGAATAAATGGTCAAGCCCTGTTAGCCCTGTTATACTAGCTATCCCTGGAGAGGGTTGTACTTATTACAGAGGTATTATTAAAACATCATAATGGTGTTGACATACTTGCACTGTAAAACAGTCTTTTGTGGGTCTCGAAACCTCTCTACCCCCCATGAAACCTTCCATTCCACATGACCACGCCTCTGACCCACTGCCCCCATCTGAAAAAGCATGTGGACATTTCATCTGTCACTTCACCCAACCGCCCCCCTCCCCCCTCTCCTATCAGCAGGAGATTTCACCTGATGGAAATGTCAGCACCATTACACAACTCATTACTAGAACACATCCAGGTGTTCCAACACTCAAATGTAATTTCCCCACAAAGGGGTAAGAGGCCTCCCCGCTGGCTTGCTGCATTATCATCCGTTTCAATCATACTGCTGTGTTCACCCTGGGAGAAGGAGATTTGCCATAATGAGAAAAGAACTCCACACACATACGTTTGCGCTGTGTGGAATCAATAGCGGACGCAGCTTCAGAGGAAGAAGTTAATGACTCCACCGGAGGGAGAGAAAAGAAGCTGACAATCTAACCGAAGCAAAGAAATCTCCCTTGGTCAGTTATGATGGTGTTTAATCAAGGCACAGTTTGGTGTCCAGTCCTGTCCCAGGTTGAGATTAGCACTCAGCAAGGTATGCAAAAGTGTTTCCTTTTAGCTTATGAGCTGGATGTGTAGAGATTATTGTAATGGAAAGGGTTTTATTACAGCACAAACTGTCCTGAAGAGAAAGCAATAGCAGTACCACTGTGGCATTACTGCATGTGCAGTTCATTATTCCACCACAGGCTGGTGCTAGTTTCTCACCAAAATGTGAACAAATGCTCAGAAATTACCATAAAGAGTCCACACAGTGTACAGACGTAGGCTGTGTATATGCAGGTTGTAGGTCTCTCTTTATACTGCTTTGCTGGCAGCCAGTAGATTAAAGGATGAAGGCTTCAGAGGCGAACTGATATACAATCAGCACCGACCTGATAAACTGCATAGTGTGGTGGGGTCGTGCCCTCTACAGGCCCCATGGCACAACGGCTTTTAGTTTGCTGAAAAAATCGAAGCTGAAGCAGTAAAGCAGGAATGCTGCATGAGTCATACAAATGCAGAGAGGACCGATATGGAGTGGAGATAGCAACATTTATAAAAAATAAAAAAAAAATTAAAAAAAAGGAAAGAAAAGCAAGTGTAAATGTAACATGAAATATATCAGAGGTCAGCTTTGTGGCAAGGAAGCAAGACTGATGAGTGATTGTGCAGCCAGACGTGTCACTTCATGATGCATGGAAGGAGAAGGATTTTTCTGAGATATGACAGCTGTCAGCCATGCTACAGCCAACACACCAGCTCAGCTGCTGTGACTGGTTGAGCATGCAGAGGAGGAAACTCAGCCATACGACAGCCTCCACACTCACAAGGTTCTCTCAGAGTGCTCAGACTCCCACTAAAACTCCAAGTCTAAGCTCAGCTTCTGGAGAACCAGTCAAGCCTCGCACTCGTGACTCACGAAACATTCATCATATGACAGGATCTATCTGAGAGAGAGAGAGGTATGATTGTGAATTAACTTTAGCACCTTAAATATGGACTTGAGCATCTCCACGTTTGATACTCTATCAGAGAGCTCAGTTAAATATGTGGGGATAATAATATGGAATGATAAGCAGGGCTGTCTCAGTGGAGACCATTTATTAAAATACTTTTCTGAGATATAGCAACAGCAAATAGGACGCAGTAAGCGAAGGATGCAGCAAGGGTGAGACACTTATCCCTGCTTACACTGCAATCAGTTACTCCTCTGCACTCTTTCAGCCTCTTTTAGCCTCTTTTGCCCAAAGTCATGCAATGCCTAAGCCTGATCCTTCACTGGCTGCATGCAGAGATTTGGCAAGTGTGTGTGTGTGTGTGTGTGTGTGTGTGTGTGTGTGTGTGTGTGTGTGTGTGTCTGCGAAGTGGATTATTTTCCTATAACAGCACTATACAATGATTTATTACTCTTTCACTACAGCAATTTATCAACAATTACAATTTTCATTTATTACTGAATCACACGACACTTTTTATCCATTTACAGCTATGTTTAGTGTTGTGGAACTTCAACAAGACAAATTAGTTCCTGTTATCATGTAAAGTTAATAAGACAAAAACTCCACCTGTTATGTTACTGAGAAACTGGAAGGTGCAAAGTCCTCTGTCCTGAGCACTCTTCCTTGGTGGAAAACTGACTGACCACTACAAAGCAGTCACGCCGGAGACTCCTTCTAGAAATTTTACATAAATGTCTCTTTACAGAAAGCTTCAGTAGCAACGATTATACGTCTTTGTTAAATAAAAACATGTTTTAAAAAATATATTATGGGGAGCATTAACCATACAAAGTCCTCGTGAATGAGCTGTTACTATAGAAATGATAACACATTAGAACAAGAGCATGAGCCAGAAGTACTGCCAGAGCTGCTGTTATAGAAATGTAATCAACACCTTCTGAACAACCAGATTTAAGAATTCACCAGTGCTGTTGTATAATTTATGTTAAAGTGTGAATCCACGTTATGGTGCTGTCGCTCGTCTATCTCTAAGGTTTCCTACTCACATGGACAGTTTGATGGACCAAACTCAAACAAAGTCACACTTCAGATGTCTAGTGTTGAATAACTTCCTGTGTGCCAAAGTTCTTGACTACAATAATGCTCATCGCTACTGTGTGTATGTGTGTGGGTGTGAGCACTCAGGCATATCTCTGGGAGCGCACATGTGTGCATGGCTTTGCTCCTGTGTGCATACATAATCCTGAAATGATGCGGATCACCGATCTCCATATGCTTCTCCTTAGTCACCAAATGCGCCTTGGTATGGGCCGTGACAGCTCCACCTCCACATGGTTATTTAAGTATGACATGCCAGCTGCCACAAGCTGCATTCTCTTCCATCTTCTCCCTTTATTGCAGTAAATAATTAGCTAATTAGACACTGCACTAGTGAATAATGCTTTTTTTTTTAGCTTGAGGGAGAAGGAAGGACAGAGGGATAGTAAAGCGGCGCCGAGGATCAAGCGAAGCAGACGGTATTGAGATGGAGAAAAAAATGCAGGATACCAGAAAGAGGGCTCCGGAATGTGGTACACTTAAACACAGCGATTTGGAAAGCGTGGGCATTGTGTGTAAAATGCTGGAGAACACAGCTATTTCAACACCCCCGCCATTCCCCAGCACTGGCTGCATGTGCCTTTGTTTGCCTCTTTCAAGAACAGAGTGATCAGGTGGGTTTCAATATTTCAGCTATGTTATAAGCACAGGCTGCTCTCACCTGCAGCTAGACAAATCCATTTACATCAAAGTTGCCAGGAGGAAAATTAAATGAAAGGAAAGATTGCTCCCCTCTAGTCTGAAGTGGTCAAAAAAAAAAAAAAAACATCAACAAAAAAAAAACCCACGAGTCTGGGAGCAGTTGATGACAGTCTGTGTGCACACATGCAACCTAAAGTGCTGATGACACTGATTCATGCTGAGAGCTGGGAGCGGAGCCACATCATGGCTGATGTATGGCTGGAGCCTACGTTGAGACATTGTCCGCAGGGTATCTGGCAGCACCCAGAGAGCATTCATCAAGTCCTAGCAACAACAGGCAGGAAAAATGGATTAACCCAGAGCTGGGTTACCTGCTCCAGCATGCAGCCTCCTCCCAGCTAACCTCGCGGAGGAAAGGAAGAGTTCCTTAAGAGCAAATAATTCAGTCTATGCACAAATGCTACAGTAGAGCTGAGCACAGATTGAAATAAGCGAATATATGGATTCGAATACATTATCCAGCGTGTACAGATACGTGTTATAAATACACACAAATGCAAATACAAACAGGAAACACACTATCGTTTCCCTATTCACAGGGCATCTGATTAAGGCTAGATCATGACTGAGATACTACAGCATGCAAAAATGTCGCAGGACCGGGAGGTTTTTACTTTTCATTAGATGCGTTAGATTTGAAGCTCACAGGACAAACAAAGACCATTAACTCTGGCACTGAGCAATGCATGTTCAGTGTTCCTTCCTCCATCCATAGTGACTGCCTCGTCAGCGTTGTGGTGTTTTAAATAAGGCTACTAGGTTTTTTTTGGGATACCAACTAAATTTGTTGGAATACATTGCTGGCAGGTGCAAACAGGAATTAGAAAGTGGAATTAAAAAAAAAAAAAAAGTCCTGTGCACATCTCTAGTTGATGCCAATTAAGAAAATGAGTGATAGGTTTAGGTTTAAATCCAACCAGAGATACAGATATGGGTATTTGGAGCAGTAAACAGATACAGATAGAGATGATACAAATACAGATATAACAGAGACAGATGTGCCGTCTCATACACAAAATCCCAGAGTCATGTACAGGCTGGGGAGCTGTGTTGTATTACAGCTAGGTAATAGGTTTGAGAGAGTAGAGTTTTCACACCCAGGAAAGCGTGAAAGCTTTCTCTGGAGCTCAGGTCTCTCGGGAGCCTGTATACACTGAGCAGAGTCAGAGCCTATTTATTTCATTTAGGACTCTGCCACTATGCTGTTGTACTCACAGCAATTAAACTGTGAGCTTAGGCCTGTTCTGCTACCACAGCAATCAAAGAGCAGGAGGGAAAAAGCCAGCAAAGATGGGCTCGTACAGGGAGTGGGTGCACTTGTGTGGGGACAAAAACAGGTCAAAAATGCTGAAGAAACTACTTACCTTTGCAATAACATCCACACGCTAAAAAACACTCTCATAAGCACTTTTTAAAAATATATATATAAAAATATAAAAGACTTCTCCTCAATAACATGTGGCCAAATACTAATTGTGGGGGTGCCAATTCTTTTTAAAAACAGAAAAGTAAAACGGTACATTATCCACATAAGTTTAAGCACAAAATTCTGTTCATTTTAGATATTCATTCCAGGAAGGGTGCCAATAATTCTGGAACTAACTCCCACACAATCTGCCTTCCTGAGCACATGGCTCTTAAATTCATGTTAGATTAACATAAACACAACATTTTCATAGTGTATTGTTATCAGACCTTTCTGTGTTTGCATAATGCACTCTTATCCTAGTGTAGGCGTAATGTCCCGCCCCATGACTCACGGCTCTCCTACCTTCCCCACAGTAGCATGTCAGGAGGTGGAGGTTAACGTGTTCCTGACATTGGGGAGGAAAACAGAGAGAGGAGAAGGAGAAAGAGGAGGACGAGAAGGAGCAGGCAGAGAAAGGGGCTAGCGGTTGTCTCACCTGCAGCTCCTTGTCGTTGTATTTGGATGGGTTCTTGCTGCCCTGGCTCTTCCTACGCAGTTTCTTCAGCTCAGCCTGACATTTCTCCAGGCTCTCGCCTTTGCTCTTGTGCTCCATCTGGTACTTCTTCAGAGCCGCCTTCAGGAGACAAAACACACAAAATCTTAGTGTACACAAAGTTTTTGGATGACTCAAAGCACACTTCAAACATTATGCTAGAAAACAGATTTTTAGAAGTCTGAAAAGCTACAGATGTTATAAATGTCCTCGAACAAGCAATCAGTGAATCTCACCATACCGATTAATTGGAAGATTCATTAAAGTGTCCAAGCAAATATAATTTTTGTATGTAATAAACAGCACAGTGCATGATCTATACGGAGCTATGAATGATGGCTTAAGTGCACACCTAAGCATTCTTAAATAATGCATCTCCAAGCTTTAAAGCTCATATATAACTCCCGAGCAGTTACCATGGCCACTGGAGTGAAGCTCTTTGCATGACACGAGTGCGCCCAGAGAGCTGCATGAACACGATGAGATTGGCGGCTAGCACTCATTTGTCATACAAGTCAGGGCAAACCCACAGGCACAGCAGCGCTCCTCGTTCACTAACCACGCTTCACTTTCTTCCTGTTTTCCCTCAACTCAATAATACAGCCCATAATAATTGATGAAATATTGAAGCAAACATTATTAAACATGAAAGAGTGGCATTTTAACAAGCGCACAGCTGAGACTGAAGGGAAGGGAAGCTTTAGTGATTATGGGGCTGAATCTCAGTGACGGAAGCTCACAAGAAAGATCCAGACATGTTTTCGGAAGTATTAATGAGGATCTGTGGCCATAAATTGAAAAGTGATCTGCATAAACAAAAAGCTCTTTAAACGAAAACAGGGTGGATGGCTCGGAGCAGGCTTTGTGCAAAAACAGAATCGTTACTAATAGCAGCCTAATATTACTCATTTACTGATGTTTTTAACTAACTGCTTCAGTGAAGCAAGCTGCATGCTTTTGATTCATTTGATCCTCCGTCCAGAGCCGTGTTCAGAAATCCTACACAGACTGCACACTACTTTATCTATTTAACAACATTCAGCACATTTATGGCTAAGCTATATAGTAATCTAAATCACATTTACAAACTGGTATCCATATTAACTGCTTCTAATATTAGAAAATTGAAAAAAATAAAACAGAATAAATAAAGAGTCATCTTCAAGTCTAAACATAACTAACTAGAATGACACGCGCTAAAGCAATTCCTATTTACTAGGTAGCTAATGACACTCATCTGTAGGATGGAAACTTACTAAAAACATTTAAATTCAATTATACCACTGCAATGTTGGATTCCTGAGCTGAATTTTCTATTAAAGTAGCTCTGACAACAGCGCTGTCTGCAAGGCATCTCACAGTTTTATAATAATGCACTTGTTCTAACAAGTTATTGTTTCTATAGTAACAGCTCATTCATGGGGACATGTACAGAGACACACTTAAGCTTTCTTGTAAGGAGATGTTTATTTAATATTTATGTAATAAGACTTCAGTTAGCAGCAGCACAGATACAGCAGACCATCAAGTTTTCACCATGAGGAAAGTTTAAGATGGTGCGCTTTGTAGTTTCTCAGTTAGGTGACAAGCTGCGTTTTTTTATTATTATTATTATTATTATTATTATTATTTCCTTTAAAAGAGAGAAAAAAGAAAGGCTATTGGGGACTGTTTATAGCTGTTTTATACTGTGATAACAGGAACTAACTTGTTTTGCAGACGTTACACAACATTAAACATAACCCTAAATGGAAAAAAAGTACAATGTGTTGTACTTTAATAAATAAAATAATTCTAATTGTTGACAAATTGCTGAGTTATTAATAATTAAACATGTTGGGATGTGCTGGTATTGGGAAATATTCAACTAGCATGGCATGCCCCATCATGTTTTATTCCTTATAACAGTCACTGATGAACTAGAGAGTCGTGTGAAAGAGAATCGTGAAAGAAATTAGTCATGCGAGAGTTATGTGTAATTAAGCCTCAGCTGACTGATGGTAAAGTGGCAATGCATTTGTGAATTTCAATTTAAAATTCACAATCCTATATGTAATTTTTAGCTCAAATTGAAAATTCGATACTGACATTTAAATTAGCCGTTTGGTCTCGTGGCACTGACATTTCTTTTACTGCTGTGAGCGTGCCCCGACATACTGGCTGACACGTGGACGACTGTGAAAACGAACATGCAGTTGGCTCAGGGTGCATTTTCCAAGCAGGAGGTGCTGTTCCCCTCTTTAGATGTGAATTTTGCAGCTTTTTGACATCCTGTTTTCTTTGATAAGGAAACAGCAAATGCCTCATTAGGGACTGCGAATCCACATAAGTTCTGACAAATTTGACATCATTATTGCACTATTTAATTATTTCATTTTCCATTTAGCATTTCCGTTTCAGTAAAGCTAATTATAAAACATCCAAATCTTTGTGGTCAAAACTGCATATAGGCCTGTGACATAACATTCCCATTTTCATTTAAATTTTGCCACCAAGCTTCCACAGCCTCTTTCTGCTTTACATATGGAAAAGTCATATGCACTGCTTTTCATACAGCAATGGCTTGCATGTCTCCAGTGGTATCCATAGCAACAACAACTCTAAGCACAGCTATCACTTGGCTTTATCACTAAAACCACATAATAAAAAAGATGAAAATATTTCAACATAAAGAAACCCTAAAACAGACGACTACCTTTCTGAGTATTATTTCATCAAAATATAAAAATACTCTCACTGATCACTTTAGTAGGAGCACCTGTAAATCTGCTCATTTATACAATTATCCAAATCAATCAATCATGTGGCAGCAGCTCAGTGTGTGAAATCACACAAATACAGGTCAAGAGCTTCAGTTCATGTTTACATCAAGCATCAGAACTTAAGAAAATGTGATTTCATTGAATGTGACTGTGGGATGGTTGTTGTATTAAGTGTATCAGAAACTGCTGATCTTTTGGTATTTTCATGCACAACAATCTCTAGAATGGTGGGGGAAAAAAAACACAAAAAAACACCAAAAGTCCTGCAGTTCACATCCAGTTGTGCAGACGGAGACCTGATGTTGATGAGAGATCAGCCAGACCATTGGCCAGAATGGTTTGAGCTGAAGGTTATAGCAACTCAAATAATCAGTCTTTACATAAGTGGTGAGCAGAAAAGCAAAACCCAGCGAGTTAAATCTGAGGCTACAGTAGTCACAGTCTCACTAAAACTGGCCAGTGAAAATTAGAAAAACATTTCTGACTTTTTTCATCTGGTCAATCACTAAATGTATGTTAAATAGTGGGATTTTTAACCAAATGTTGGCACACACAGAATGCACTGTTTAAAAAATTTCTCTTGCCAGTTGATTTGCCCAATTCGCTTAAAACAATGATGTTTACAAGAAGCACCCACCATCACGGCGTCTTACACTGATAATGAAATAAAGGCTGGGTGTTTGCTCTGACTGACAATATAGTACAAAGGCAAGCAACACCCCCCACCTCCCCCCTGTTATGTGATTCCATACTGTAGCAGCACCCAGCACTGTTCCCACTGCCCACTCGTTCTAAAGATATCCATGGGATGCTGCACATATCCTTTAATCTTGGTTGATTCGCTGAGTTGAATCGGTACAGTGTGTGAGAATGAAGAAAAAAAAAAACGGCTAAAGATGTTGTGTTGCCGTTGCAATATTAACAGCTGGAACAACAGGAAACTGCAGGGATGCAGAGAGCATACATACACACAAAAACGCAGAAATCTGCTGCTGCATGAAAGCGATCTGTCAATCATTTCTGTTGCCATGAGAATAGACTGAGTGTCTCAGTGCAGCATGCTTCTATAATGCAGCATCAGGAGAACAGTCATATGCGGACTGTTCTCTCTCTATTCAGAACCTTCTGAAAGTGTGTGTACGTGTGTGTGTATTGAGGAAACTCACAGTCAGGTATCTGGCATCCAGCTCCACTTTCTTCTCCAGCTCTGAAAGCAGCTCAGTGTGGAAGCACTTCAGCTGCAGAGAGAGAGTTCAAACATTCAGCGCTCTTATTTACAATGAACAGCCTTACAGGCATGGCCATGGCCGAATCTAGATCGATATCATGTTATATAAACCCAGAGGCCATCTGTAGGGCATTAGGCAAGTCACCCGGAGAGAAGATTAAAGATAACGCACCATTTCCTCTAGCTGCACTTGTATCTGCCGGTGGACCTCGGCCATCTGAAAGAGCACGTCCCCTACAGAGAGGACACACAATTATTAATTTTCAGGATGACATAACGGGAGCTGTAGAGAGGTGGAAACCCCCCGTCGTGCACTAAGACCATGCAGTCACTCAAGACACACACAGACAAGACAAGCAAACAGAGGACAAGATGGAACAATGAAACAGAGACTGACAACAAACAAACAAAAACCCACAGACAACCACAACAAACAGAAGCAAGAAGTTTAAAAATCTCAAAAGAAAATTTGAGGAAAGAAAATTTGAAGAAACTTTGACGTTTTTTTTTTAAAGCATTTTTAAAGGGGTACAAGGCAAGTGTCTTTTAAATGAATAAACACATCACCCAAGTCTACATGATTGCAATTTCGAACATCAAACCAGTCATTTTATTTCATTTGTCTTCCACTAATTGAAAAAGACAGTCAAATCCAGCAAAGAAGATCAACAAAGAGGGAAAAAGGAGGAGGCATGCAGCTGGCTGAGGAGGTTTTTTGCATTTTATATACCTACACGCTGCCTCTTCTGAATATGCAATGCATTGTGAAGGAAAAGAATAAAAAGACACATTGAGCAGGAGACAGAGGAGACATACACAGAAGGAGGAAAAAAAACACAGAAAGCAATGGTGGAGACACACACACACACACACACACACACACACACACACACACACACACGGCCAGACATATCATAATGAAAATACAAAGCTGAAACTAATGATCAAAACTACAAATTAAAACTTTTAATCAAAGGTCACAGAATGTCACATGATCCAGATTCCAGACCTGATTAGAAAGCAATTACTTAAACATTTTCTCCAGTACACAGAAACTAGCAGACACGCATTCGGTTCCCTAAGGAGAGGGCTTGCTCCCAGCAAGCAGATTTGGTTTGACTAATGATAATTACACAATCAGGGTGGTAAACATGCAAAGCTTATTTGCACATTTGACTTGCAGGTTGCGGCTTCAAAAGATGTGAACTTTTTTCCCAGAGAAGGAGTCTGAGATATGTCCTCAGGCTGCATGTCAAACAAACAAGATCATAAACAAAGTGTTCAGAAAACTCTGTGAGAGGAGCTGAAGATATTTGTGAGCGCCAGAGGCAGGCTGGGCGTTCTCACACTGTTCTCATCTGCACAATACACAATACTAATCCAGTGCCAGAAGCTAATTAGACATAGAAGCAGACTGTGGCCTATTCACACTAACACAGTGTGATACAGCCTGCACTTACAGCAGTTCCTGATACAGTGGGCTTGCTTATATAAGCAGGATACACATCAAGGAAGAGAGTAATCAAGGCAGTGGCCCACACACACACAGACCAGCGCACACACACACACACACACACACACACACACACACCGACCGACCATAGCACACACACACACACACACACACACACACACACCGTCCGACCAGCACACACACAGACCGACCGACCAGCACACACACACACACACACACACACACACACACACACACACACACACACACACACACACAGACCGACCAGCACACACACAGACCGACCGACCAGCACACACACACACACACACAGACCGACCGACCAGCACACACACACAGACCGACCAGCACACACACACACAGACAGACTGACCGACCAGCACACACACACACAGACAGACTGACCGACCAGCATACACACACACACACAGACAGACAGACAGACAGACAGACAGACAGACAGACAGACCTTGCCCACTACTGGATATGTAAGAGTGTAGGGGAGCAGTTCTTATATCAGTTATATAAGACATATTCAGTAGGGGTGTAAACCTCAGGCCTCCACTTGATATGATTTCATTTCTTAAGGCAATAATTCGAGATTTCACAAATTTCCACAATTTAGTTTGCCTCCGATCGATCTGTGACCAGCTTTGTTCAGAAGTATCAGGGTTATGGGCAAATCACTTTGCTAGCCAAATTACACAACAGTTTAAAAATCTAAAAAAAAATTTACACCAGTACTTTTTTCAATAAGGATCAATTTATTAATTCTAATTTATAAATTACAATTGATGATAGTCAATTTACGACTGTTGCCTAGATTCATTTCAATTGTTACCTCTTAAACCGATGCACCAATCCAAATCGTGCGATTTTTACAACCCTAGTATTCAACTAAAAATGTTCAGTTACATAAAATTCCGTCCTTAGAAAAGATCCTCATAAACAACAGGCATGACTTAAAATCAACAACAGCTACTTTGTAAAGCCTAGCCATTAAGCATTCGTTCACAGCTATAAATAAGACAATATGAAGAGGTTATGTTTGGTGCTTACTTCTGACTATCCATCATGGGCACTGAACAGATGAGATACATAGGTTTGGAAACGCATACTTCGCTGTCCATTTGTTTTTACCAATTCTGTGTTCAGCAACTTCCTTTTGTACAATGTTCCTTTTCTTTTTCTTTGCCCTCTCTGGTCTGATTGGTGAACTGGCCAAAGAGGGCAAATAAAACTTGAAATTTCTATTAAAGCTTGTGAAATCTCTCCTCTTTCTGAGTTCACGTCTCTAGCCTTATGGCTAGTCTCTGATCCGATGAGCTGTCTTCAGTTATATAATTTATATTTACATAATAATGTACGTGATTTTTATAAACTGCAGAGGGATCTGCTAAAATCAATGCTTTTGGAATTGCTGAACTTTTTCCATACACTGAACGCTCTGCTACAGTATATTTTTCCCCATCTTATCCACCACTGGCTTACATCTTGCCCTTTCCTCAAAAGGAGCTCTTTCAAGCATGAACAATCCTATGTACCAAATACAAACAGAGATAGAGGCCACAGAAGACGACAGCACGCTCTCAGAAGGCTACTTAAGCCGATTACAGATAATCAGTTGTGATCACAACCCCGGGGCTTACACACCACTGCGCTCGGCTGAGAGCTCCCAGAGGTTCAATCAGTTAAAGATAGCCGGCCAAAGGCCCATCTGCCTTATCAGGCACCGAGTGAGCCTGAACCAGCACTTTTATAGGAGTTACACAGGTGCAACTAAAGATAATGTTTACGCATTAATAATGTCCAAGGCTTTTGAGGTTCTTGCCTGTAAAGTAAGTGAAACATCACCAAAGCATATTGGTGTAGGCACTTAATATATAGTATATTGTACTTAATCAAACATTTAGCACTAAACAAACAGTTCTGGTGTGAGACCTTGCATCACTGAATCATGCCACAGTAGCCTCCACAAGAAAGGAAGTGTTTTTTTGTCTAGACTGAATTTTTTAACATAAATTTGTAACATAAGAGCGCTTTTAAACTGTTCGGTATAAATTTAAGCCTTAGTGCTCTCTGGCGGCTCCGACCCTTCCACTGACTGTGACAACTTTGTGTAAAAAATTCCAATTTATAAATTACGCACTAGATACTTAAACTTGTGACGCAATTTCTGCTGTTTCCACATGGATAAACTAAATATTTGCACATCTCAGCCTTTCTTCAGTATATAATGTCATCTGCGTACTGTAGACCCAAGATCAGCTTCTCTAATCATAAAGACTGTCCTGTGTGACAACATGCTCATACTGAACATTCTTTTCACACACTTATTATGGTTATACAGAGTATACAATTACAGAGTAAGGTTTTATAATCCCACTCTCTGGTGTCACCCAGAAGAGGACGAGTTCTCTTCTCTTCTGAGTCAAGGTTTCGTGCTCATGCCCTCTCAGGGAGTTTTTCCTTGCCACTGTCATTAAATTTATATACAGATTTCTTCTTAGAATTTCAGAATTAGATACATTATATGGCCAAAAGTTTGTAAACACCTGACCATCACACCCATATATGGGTCTTTCCCAAACTGTTACCACAAAGTTGGAAGCACACAAATGTATAGGGTGTACTTGTATGCTGTAGCATTATGATTTCCCTTCACTGGAACTAAGAGGTCGAGTCCAAACCTGTTCCAGCATGATGACCGTGCCCCTGTGCACAAAGTGAGGTCCATGAAGAAGTCCATAGTTTGAAAAGGTTGGAGTGGAAGAACTTGAGTGGCCTGCACAGAACCCTGACCTCAACGCCACTGAACACCTTTGGGATGAATGTAAGAACTGTAATGCCGACTGCAGCCCAGGCCTCCTCATCCTCCTCCTCAACATCAATGCCTGACCTTCCTACTGCTCTTGTGGCTGAATGAGCAAATCCCCACAGCCATGTTCCAAAATCTTTTGAACAGCCTTCTCAGAAAAGTGGAGTTTATTATAACAGCAAAGAAGGAGCTAAATCTGGAATGGGATGTACAAAAAAAGCACATATGGGTGTGATGGTCAGGTGTCCACAAACTTTTGGCCATATAGTGTATGTGTTAGAAAATGTAGGATTTAGATCCAGCCCAAAATTTAGCCTAAAGGCTAAATCGAGTGCAATACTGCTATGTTCTAGCAGTATGACTGGGACTAATTGCACTGATTTAAGTTACTATGAGGGCAGCGATGCATCTCATCTGTTCACAGATTAACACTCCAGCTAAGGAAGACCTTCAGCATGACCGCGATCCAAACTCCATTGGCAAATCCCACCAATCAGGCATTCGAGAAATGGTTCACAACATAAAACTGTGGTGCCTGAATAGCATTTGAAGGGTGTCAATTCTTTTCCATACTACTCCAACAAACTTCTGCTGGATCTCCATCTAAACCAATATAAATTCAATGCTCCAATATGAACTGAATGTCTGACTCCCACACGTGTGTTTCCACAGTTTTAATGAAAATGCCTTTTCTAGGCCGACCCACTCGGAAGTAACCATGAAAAATTACTCCAAATATTTATAAAAAAAAAAATAAATAAAAAATAATCCTAAGCAAATTTGAGTGCAAAGACACTGCACATAATGACTGGACTTAAAAATTGGCCTGGGGGAAGGAAATGATTACTGTAGCATTTTGTTGTAATTCTTGGCTTTTTTTTTCTTTTTTTGCAATTCAATTTAAGGGTTTTGGCCAAACCACCGAGACAGCTGAATCGATTAAAGAAAGGCATGTCGCAGCCTGTCGCAAACAGCCGCAGGCTCTTCTAAAATAAACAAAAAAAAAAACCCACATTGCAGTTCTTCTGCAGAAATCCAGTTATTGCTTTGCTTTTGCTTTAAAGTGGAAGTAGAATAAAGTGCATCTTGATAAAGTATGCACACAGAGACAAGGCCAAACCTTCAGCTTATAAAGTGAGCCACAGAGGAGATACTGTGCAGTGTGGTTTTAGGGAAAGTCCACAGGAAACACTGTCACTTACTAAACTGTTTAATATGAATAACCAGAGACTTAGAATGCCAAGTTCTAGCTAGAGATCATTATTCTTGCATTTGAAGCTGATGGGTCAGAGTGCTTGGGTGTATCCAGCTCTGGAGTCATCAAACCGATTTTCTTTAGAACTTCTTGTCACATTAACAAAAGCAGCTTCTCAGCCTGTCAGTCAGTGAGCAAATTTACCCAGATGAATCAGCCGAAGTAGTCATGCATGCCTCTACCTGTGTATGTGTATGGAAAGATCTCATGCCACCACTGTCTGTTTAAATTCTTTGTATAACACAGGAACACCCAACTCATTACACACCATGCAGGCTGTTGGGGCGAGAAAGCGGAAACCCAAGCGGTGATGAGATACTGTAGCCGCGAGCCAACTCAACAGGCCAGACCAGTCTGAAAGGAGGAAGAGGAGGTGGAGGATGAATCATGGATGAAGGTCAAGTACAGATTACTGAAGGGTGTCGTGGAAACAGAGATAACGCGGAGGCTCGGGGCCAGAAGAGGTGAGAGGAGAGAGGAAGGGTTTGTGCTTCTGTAGGCGGACGGGTCTTCTCTCAACAGCTGTCTACTGTTACTGTTCACTCGCCACGTCTGTTATAAAGACTATATATCCCAGAATGCTTCAGCTGACCGAGTAAAAAAAAACTCTGCATCAAAGCGTTTGTGCTGATTTTATAAGTGCTTGCGAATGCAGTACTGAGATGAACACACTGCTGACGGATGTGCGCTGAGCTGGAAAAGCAGTGAGGAGCCACTACGGCGAAAACGACACAATGTCTCCCGAGCTCTCGTGGGAAAAACACATCTGTGTAGCCGCTGATAATAGAATTGAGGGCGTGTCTGTGTGTGTTACTGTGGGATAAGAGGCTTCAGTGCGATTACCACAAAGACAGAAGGTAATCTGATCTCAGGTACAGTAGCCATGATCAGTGGAGATACCAACACCTCTTTGTGTTTACTACTTCCAGACCACACACACACACACACACACACACACACACACACACGCGCGCGCGCGCACACACACGCGCGCACACACACACGCGCGCACACACACGCGCGCACACACACACGCGCACACACGCACACGCGCACACACCTCAGCTGTACTCAATGTGAATCCTAGTGATTAGACAGAAGTGGTATCTAGAGGCACCAACAGAGTAATAGGCTTCAGTAGGCTGAGTATGTGTGTGTGTGTGTGTGTGTGTGTGTGTGTGTGTGTGTGTGTGTGTGTGTGTGCGCATTTGTGGTGCATCATGGGACAGAATATAAAAGGTTTTACACCTAGTATTAACTCCCATCTTGAGTGAGTTGAGACAGATAGCTGTTGAAACCTGGAATTTCCATGTGTCCTGAATGCATCTCCAGTGTCTGCCTTTCCAGATTTGATGCAGTTGACACAGAACGCCTGACTGATGCTTCTGAGAGCGCGTACCTGTGTACATGTCAGGATTGCGTGTGGAAACTCTTACAGAGAGTTCAGAAGTGTGAACGTGTGTTACACACACATGTGATCCCTCGTCACAGTGTACTTCGTGTGGTCATAAATCAAATTCATACCAGCACACCAGTATTTATTTACAGGGAATATATACTTACAGCAAATAATAACAACATACACACACACACACAAAAAAAAGTTCCATGATTCAGTGTAGTAATAATAATAAATAGAAGATGACAGTGAAGCGCAGGGGGAAACAGTAACCTAGCATGATCAATTATAACTCAAGTCACTCCTCACCAAAAGCAGTATCAAGTGGCTCCTGTATCGAAGGACTTCACTTTTACTAGTGTTTAAATCCAAGTCCAGCAAACACGGACAAACAGATGCTTTCAGATTTTTTATTAAGCTGTTATCACCTACATACTTTACTGGGAAAAATTAGGTCTATTGGGGGGAAAAAAAGCATGAGATACTGCAGAATCAAACATGAAATGCAGAAGAAAATAAACATGATCTACTCGCTCAAAGCAGGAGTTTTATCGCAGAGGAGAAATTTTATTAAAGACACCAGCGTGAGGAACAAACACTAAAGCAGCTGAGGAGCGTGAGAACGTCTCTAGCCTGTAGAAAACATTAAATACTGGATGTTATGAGGGAAAATTTTTTGTTTAAAAAGTGTCCGGTTACACAACCGGCCATCCCTCACCGTCAACCTGACGGCTGGTGTACGCACAGCACCACAGATACAAAAAACGAGCACTTCGCTGAAGAAGGACCGCACGTAATAATGTAAAAAGCGTCTCTGCGTGCATGCAGTACCCGTAAACTCCCTCTCCAGCCAACACACGCTAACGTGGAAGTAGAATGCCTAATGCACCCTGATGTCTACCGCCACTTCAAAGGCCTGCCTTCCTTTCAAACGACTGAGATCACACTTCAAAAGGTCACACAGCCATGTGTCTTTGACCAAGTGGTTGACAGCAAAGAGAGTGAAGATGATGCCGGAGCCAGGAACTAAAGTCAAAATTCCTCTGCCTGCTCCTCTGAGAAGAGGTTTCTGTGGTCGAATGGATCTGATGACCTCGACAACTGGACACCGCTACATACAGGTCACAGCTCCAGGAAGCTGCTTATCTCCTGCTTCAGAGTAGGAACTGTTCTGTACTGAACATCATTCAAGCGAAAAGCGTACCGAATGACCAAGCTGCCTTTCTGGATCACTAACTACAGCCTGCATTAGAGCCGATGTAGACTGGCCAGGGAAACATTTCTGGAACACTTATTTTTATATCAACACCGAGTCAAAAAAAGTAGCAGCAAGCAGCAAAAATGCTGAAAGTCTGCCATTTTGCATGATGTGTGCACACAGCTAGATTAAAAAAGCTTTATACCACATTGCTGCTGGCTTCTGAAATCTGAGTGTGGATTCATTTTCTTGAACAGCAGCTCTGCCAGTCGTTGTTTTTCTCTGTGTTTATTTGATTTTTAATGTGCTCAATGTAACGTGGTATCGTTTCTATAGTAACACCCAATTCACAGGGACTTGGATGATAGATGCCCCACTAAGACTAATAAACAGATTTTTTTAAAGGTGATATTTAACTAAGAAAAAGGTTTACTCTTTCCATTCACAGCATTTAGACAGGCAGGGAGATAGAAAGATAGATAGATTGACTTTATTGATGAGGGAAATTTCTCATGAGGGAAATTCTTGTGTTACAGCAGCATGGTCAGTAGCAAGATAAAACAAGCACACACACACACGCACAAGCACACACACACACACACACACACACACACACACACACACACACACACACACACACACACTATAATATCTCTTTGCACTTTACTCCACACTAGAACTGTACACTGGTCGGCGGTGCACTGTTCTTTACTGTGCCTATATCCTGTTTCAGTAATTGCTGCACTGTCTTGCACTGTATGTAGGCT
>CM074957.1:9585127-9632553 GCA_037577455.1 Pangasius macronema
TCCAGGGAGGAAACTCAGAATTTGAGTTTTGAGAACTTGGGCTCCAGACTTCAGGCAGTCATTGATTACAAAGGATTTTCATCCAAGTATTAAAACTATGGTTATATTTACAATTATGTCACTTTGTTCAAATACCTTTGAGCCCCTGAAAATAGAGGTACTTTGCTGAAAATGGCTGTAATTCCTAAATGGCATATTTTTGTGGAACCTCTTAAAATAAAGCTGAATGAGTGTGTATATACACACACATATACACACACACACACACACACACACACACACACACACACACACACACACACACACACATATATATATATATATANACACACACACACACACACACACACACACACACACACACACACACACACACACACACACATATATATATATATATACATATGTATGTATGTATGTATGTATGTATGTGTGTGTGTTTTATGCATATTTGCATCAAAGCATGTGTGTCATGACTGATTCAACTTCTTGTGTCAAGGAAGCGAATCAAAACCGGGGTGAGGAACTATGTGGGTTTCGCATGCTTTCCCAGCATGCAGCACGACGCTCAGAAATAGAGCGGAAAGTAGGAGCTCCTGGGACCATGGTGCAGGGCTAATAAAAGAGCCCCACTGCTCTCGTTCCAACCGGGCCAACACTTTCAACTGTATGTGAGACTGAAGGAAGGACACTAATACAGGCAAGACAAGACCAGACAGTGGAAGATGACAGCAGTCAGCACTCTCTCGCTCATTCCCCCTCAGAGAAGTGAACACCTTCTCCCTGCTAACTAACCTCCATTAGTGAGCACTGATCTCCCACTCCTGGCCTACCATAATCCATTAGTCTCAAAAAAGCAATTATGTACCTCGACTCATTGCCTCATTCCCCTTTCTCTTACAGTGTAATTATGAGAGGCGCACGTTACACACTTAAGCACGAGTGTGCTCCAGAATGCTGGTGCTGCTCCCATAATTCCCTATGCACCACTGTATTATTAGTTAGACTCATGATGCAGACCAGTAGGGGACATGTTTTATATAAAGGACATCAACATAAGCCTATTATTAAAAATGCTTATACCACAGCACAGCAATGTGATTGGTCAGGAGGTGTTACTATTTCTATACCAACAGTGCATACACAGCGACATCTACATAACCTAAGGCTAATAATAAATAGATATAAAAACATGTTATTTAACAAAGAAAAATGTCTTATTGTTGATATGACTAATCTTTCTGCTAGGCTGTGTGTGTTTAATATTCATGGAAGGAGTCTCCAGTGTCAGTGCTTCGTAATAGTAAGTTTTCCACTAGTAAAGCATCTTCAGGATAGAGGACTTTGAGCTTTCTGGTTTCTTGGTAACATGACAAACTGAGGTTTTGGTTTTTTCCATTTCTTTTGGAGGAAACAAAAGAAAAGTTAGTGACAGAATGACACGTGATAACACGAGCTAGCTTGTCTCACAGACATTCCACATCCATAAACGTAAATATTAAATGTTTAAAAAGCATGACATTCATCATGACATTCATCAGTAAATTAAAAATTGATGAATTTGCTGTTGGCAAATTGCTGTGGTATAAGAGCAATAAAACGCTTCAGGACGTGGTGTTATTGGAAATTAATCCATTTTGTCTTGACGATGCTCTGGATCACACTACACTGTAGTTGATTACTTTCCTCTAACAGCACACCCCGTCATGTTTTATTCTTTACAATCTGCTACTCATTTACAATGAGCAGAAGTTCATATGCCATGCTGTGTTCAAGGGTGAAAATTTTCATTAGCAGCCAGTGTTGTCTGTTCCCCGGGGCGCAACATCGGTGATACGGTCTCCAAAAAAAAACAAAAACAGGACATCCCACTTCCCCTAGAGCGGATTTAAAGATGTATAATAGAAGTGGACAGGAAGCAAAATTGCTTTATGTGCCGTATCAAACAGACGGCTGACATCAAAAACAAGTGGCAAATCTGACTTTAATGAGCACGAGACAGAGCCTCATTTTGAGCAGCTTTGTTCTCATGGTAACCGCATGTGGGTTCCTCTCCGCTTTCAGAGGATTCATGAGAGCAGAAAGCCAGAATTTATCATTGGTTATGGAGAAACTGAGAGATTGACTGGAGGAATGAATAGGGTGATGAGTCTTCCCATATTTCCTACAGCAGTACTACATTTGAGTTTTGTTGTCCCAATTCATTCTCCAGAATCGACCCTGTAGTCCCTGTAGTTTCCATTTTAGAAACCCAAGTGCATACCATAGTATACTGTAGTCTAAATTACAAAAAATATTAACCCTTTGTATACATATAATTATTTCTTGCCGTGCGTGAGCAGGAGAGATGCTACGGAAAGATACGAGTGCCAAATTAGCGTTTTTAAGCATAACAGGAAGAAACAGTAGTAGGATGTGTTTACTTCCATCTCATGAAGGCGAAATGATTTCTCAGATCCAGACACCCCCAAGATCATTCGTTAAATGAGTAGATCTATAGTTTCTCTTGATTTTAGCAAACACCATGATGTAACTCAACTACAGCTGCATCGAAACACTAATCTGACATTGCACTGCGCCAGCAGGCGAATCAGACGTACATTATCTTATGTACATAGCTAATTAGTTTATGGTATCATTTCCCATAATCTGCATAACATTATGTAGTTACTCGTGCCATAAAAATGTGCTGTGTCCGAAATGGCCTCCTACCCACTGCTATCTACAGAGGAACATCAAGAACACTGCATACAGCATTCATTCAAAATTAATCAACATAATATCAAACCTAAGCACATTAAAGGATCCGAGCGGACTACAGGGAGAACATTTCTGACTATGTGTGACTTTTGTAAAGAAAGGACTTTACAAAACAATTTATTTGTAAAAAAAAAAATTATAAGGGGAAGTATGAAAGGATGTTGCCATAGTAACTGGCTATATTTCCTCAGAGACAGATGGGGGTGTGCATGAATTGAACGAAACAACGCAGTGCATTTTCAGACCAACAGTGTAGAGTATTTGTACACTACCTACTATGGGGCATTAGGGGTATAAAACACTGCACTGGATATTCTCACTACACAATGGCAGAAAGTGCACCATATAGTGAATAAAGCACAGTTTTGAACATAGCTTTGGTTCCTATAAAGGGTACATTTAACATTTATTTTTAGGTAGATACATGCAAGGAATAAACCAGTGGCTCATTATGCACACTGTAACTTGCCTCATGGGTACTTACAGGTTCTAATACATAATTTAGAACACATGAGCTGAAATCATATTTGAATATCTGCTTAAAAATTTAGAAATTTTGCTCTGAGTTTTAAATGGTCAATGATTTCAACGTGTGAATTGCCTATATAATGACTGATTATACTGACATCTTTCCAGAGCATTGTAACTGGAAATTGGGTCTGCTATCTGTTACTGCCGCCCTATAAAGAGTTTTATTTAGCACAAGCTACATATACAGTAAAGCGTGAACAATAACTGGGGAAGAGATTTTAGATACATGTAATACTACATGCTCTACCCTAACCCTGTGTCCAGCAACAGCGGCAAGTGATGAAGTGACATTGCAGAGTTTACATTTTCTCAAATTAGTTAAGTGTAGTTATGTAGTAAAGTGGTGATAAAAAAAATGGATCAAGTAATTCCTTGGATAGGGCACATGTGGGCACAACTTTTAGGTCCTATTTGCAGTTTGTTCCCATTTATTGTATATAACAGGATAAGAAACCATAGTTATAGTGTTTTCTTCTATTTTTGGATATTAAACCTTAAATGGGAACAGTGTGTGACAAAATATATGCCGAGATGTGACAAAATATAGAGATGGGAAGGAAGCAGCAGAGATCACTGATGCCTCTTCTGAGTGTATGTAACTACAGTTTTTCAGCTTCTTTTCACTTTTTCAACGGTTACTACCGTTTCTGGACAACGCATTCCCAACAGTAGTGGTCGCTACATGCCCACATACACTATATTGCCTGTGGACACCTGACTAATCACACTTGAATGGGATGTTCAACAACCACATATAAGATTTAATCCCCTTGCTGCTGTTATAATAACCTCCATTCTTCTGGGAAGGCTTTCCTCTAGATTTTGGTGTGGTTGAGATCAGGGCTCTGTGCAGACGACTTGACTTCTTCCATGTGTTTATGGAGCTCATATTGTGTAGAGGGACACTGTTATGCTGGACCAGGTTTTGGTCTCTTATTGCAGTGAAGGGAAATTGTAATGCTACAGCACACAAAGACATTCTACATAACTGTGTGCTGCTAACTTTGTGGCAACAGTTTGGGGAAGATCCTCATATGGGTCTGATGGTCAGGTGCCCACATACTTTCGGGTCATACAGTGTAACTATAACAGACAGAGTGAATGCAGGATAAGGCTTCGTTAGCGGACATGAACCCTGAAAATGTATGTGTGAAAGCGTTCTATGTTTTCCTGTAAATGTAAAGCTTCTTTTGTTATTGCCATTCTTTGTAGCTGATTTATGTTATTAAGGATCAGCGCCATTAATGATACATTTTATCTCACAGTTCAGTTGGTATTGCTGATGGCTTTCTGCTGTTGCTGCTCGTTTTATACAGGGCGTGTCTACTAACTCACCTAATAAGGATGTCAGATAACAACTGTGGAGTCTAATAAAAGTAGTTAGACCCCCATCACCCTCTTCATCCCTGCGTCTTTTGTTATATCCAGAACTAAAAAAAAAAAATGCAAGCACACCCTTCTTGAAACAATACCATAAAAATTCAAAATAAGAACATAAAGCGTCAGTCCATGTAAATAGTGCAATGGCTACGATTCAAATGGGACACAAGGCCCGGACTGCGAGAGACAAGATGATGGATAGACAAGCGGAACATAGTACAACCTTGTTAGATGTATAGTAGCAGGCAGAGAGAGGGGACGGTGCGCTATGATATGTTACCTATCAGTGGTCCAATTACTGTCCACCCTGCTGGCTGTGCCAGAATGATGTAAAAGGTGAACTGAGACAGAAAGACCGAGAGAGAGAGAGAGAGAGAGAGAGAGAGAGAGAGAGAGAGAGAGAGAAGGAGCTTGGAGGGTTTGAGTGGGTGGGACAGTGACAGAGCGATCATTATCCTAAACAGCACAGTGTGTGGGGGAGTGTGTGGGAGTTAGGGAGGAATAGAGCAAGAGAGCAAAATACATACATAAACACGAAACTCGTTCAATTTGGTTTAGAATGAATAGCCGCGTACACCCAAGGACGCTTTCTGAACGCACAATGCTTGCACAAGCATCTACGTGACTGAGTGCACTTGTCAGCATCGGGAAATAATCGAAAGAGAAGGAAAGCGAACGAGAGAGAGAGAGAGAGAGAGAGAGAGAGAGAGAGAGAGAGAGAGCACAGCATCATGTGTAGGTGGAAAGCATTTACAGTTGGGCTCCAACTGAACCCCTGTTGCTTTCTCACTGAGTGCATAACACACATGTAAGACTGGCTGCACACTGCCAAGATTGACAGAAACATGCATCTCTGTAAGACAGCAGCACAGTGAGCAGCTACACGAGAGACAAAAGCACGCAGTTTAACAACAAATCATTAACCTAGCGCTCTTTCTGAAGGACAGCAGCCATGCAGAGTGTGTGTGTGTGTGAGAGAATGTGTGTACATCAACGTGAGAAAAACAAAAGTCGAGAGTGAAGTGATGTAGCAGCGACCAATGGGACTGAGGGACGGAGTGAGGGGAGTGGTGCCCAGCATTATATTTACATATTTACATACATCACCTCATGAGAGTTTACTAAACCTTTTGGCCATATAACCTTTCTGTAACCCTGATGTAAGAAAACGTCCATGAAAAAATAAATTGCATTTATTAAATATTTAATTTTAGTACTTAATTATGAATTACTTAACCTTAGTACTTAATACCCAATTTCCTAATTACATATGTAAAATGGAGGAGCAATGTATAAGTGAGTATATACAGATGGAAGTATTTAGCAAATCAAACCAGAAGTGGATTCTCAGTTCTATTGGGCGAGCACACACTGAGAACAGGAAGCTGTTTGGAATTTGGGATAACCTTTTTCAAAATGGCTTAAGTAAAAATTATTACACAATACTAATATACCTCATACTAAAATACAAATGACAGTTAAACCATTAATCACTATTCAGATTAAATCACAGGCTAAATTCTATGAACAGGGCTTAAATTTACACGTATATTACATTAAAACAGAAGGTTCAGCTCTCGCCTGTGGAAGAATGTGAACAATGTGTAGTGCTATCTGCTTGCTACCTAAGTGACAAGTTAGTGAGTAGCATTAGTACAGATACAACCGCAAGATAATGCTACATGTTTTCTCAAGATTGACATGTCCTTGTAAGCTGAAATTGCCACCTTTTCCAGGGAACAAGCTAGGCAACATTTTACATTTATCATTTATACTGGCTGCCTGGAGGGAAAATACTTTCTGTATGCGACCAAGGACACTTCTTCACTGAATCATTGGTTTTTTTAATGAAAAAAAACAAAACAAACCAACAAACAAAAGAACCATCTGTCTCAGTCAGTGTCAACCTTAACGTAACATCTGTAAGAAGCCACCTCACTGCAGAAAGAGCATAATGCAGCAAAGTGAACATACATATGCAGATTTTGTTCACAGTAAATCAATAATAAAAAAGCATTTTGCTAGCCACCTCTCCACATGGCAGTGCGCGTGTGATTGTGTGTTGTGTAAGGTCAGGGTTTCAGCCTGGGAGGTGGTCAGGAAAGTTTTAACTCCAGGGTGTGGACCATTCTTTGTGGAAAAACATAACTGCTATTGTCCTGTCATTATCCTGACCCCACACACACACACACNCACACACACACACGCACATCTAAAATGCATCTAAGTGCTTCAGATGTGCTTTATAAGTGGTTTCTACCCCACATTGAATACTGTATGTTGTGTGTACACACACCCACACGCCCACACACGCGGATGTCTTCATCAGACAATAATGAGTCATTCCACAAGAGAACTTTGGGAACATGCTGGTACACACAGCTTAAAGAGGCTAGTCACAAGCTCAGCAGGGCATCGTCGCTCAGTCATACCTCTGAAACCAGGCGGTGGTAAAGAATAATTACACAGGGACAAGAAGCTGAACATCACTGTGACCTGAAAAGTGAGCAAGTCTCTGTGCAAATGCGAACATGAATTGTATAATGTGATGGGTGTTGCAGGACCTGTAATGAGTCACTAACTGAGCTGAATGCACAAGGAAGAAAGTAAAAGGAGCAAAAAGGAAAAGGAAAGAAACGTGCAAGAGAGCGAGATAGAAAAATCAAGTGCTAATTGGCTTTTCAGAGTTTAAATGAAAAACTGGAAGAGAGTCTGAATATTGCCCCATGAGAGGCGTTTTAAACCTGAAATCACCGGCTGCCAGTCTGACAAGGTCCCTCCAGAGACCCGATTGTGCAGATGTGGCTTTCTTTTATGGAAAGAAGCCATGATGAGTCCAAACTCTCA
Source organism: Pangasius macronema (assembly GCA_037577455.1). Taxonomy (NCBI): domain Eukaryota; kingdom Metazoa; phylum Chordata; class Actinopteri; order Siluriformes; family Pangasiidae; genus Pangasius; species Pangasius macronema. Next base: position 9,592,646 of record CM074957.1, read on the forward strand.
AATCAGAATCTCGCCCACGCTCAGTGACAGGCGGGAAATGAGAAAGTTCACTCAAACCTCTAAATGTTCAATCAGTGGGAGAGTGGATCAGGCTGTGAATACGAAATGTTCATTGTGGACCTGACAAGCAAGCAGGGTATGAGTAACATTCCTGAGGTCATAAGTATACAAGCTAAACAGAACCAAAGCAACACCAAAGTACAGGAAAGGTCTTTCTGTGGGGGAAAAATAACAAATGTTGGTCTCAAATGGTGTCAAATCTCCATTTTCGCTTTTTAAACTAATTGATATATGACTGAATTACAATACAGCCTCAGGAGATTTCTAGCCATTTCATCAACCCCATCACCTCCACCCCCACCCCCACCCCCATCCCCATCCCACACCCACAGACGAATGCACAAATATCAGCATACGAAAACATTTTTCAAAGAGCGAAGTTCATTCTCAGCGGACCTGACATTTCTGCCCAAGCATAAACAGCTAAGCAGCATTTCATACCATGTTTTGGTTTGTCCAGTTGTGTGTTTTCAGGCTTATGGCCCAGTGAGACAGGAGAGACAAACAGAGAGACTTACCGAGGTCTTTGGATCCCTGGCTCTCGCTGGCCAGCTCGCCCATCCTCACCAGAGCGTCGAAGTAGCCCTTGGCTGCAAATGTCACAGCTGCAGAGGAAACACAGTCACGGTCAGAGCGTGTAACAAGGTCAGAAATAATACGCGCTAATAGTCAACTTCATTATTCCACTTCCTGCTGGTTGTGTGAAAGTACTGCTGATGTAAACACATTACTGCTCTTCATCACCCTGCTGGAACTGCTGCTCAGCCTTGGCAGTGCACAAGACAAGCTCACAACTCAGCTTTTAAAGGAAGGATATTTAATGTCTGCACAGATCTCTCATGCACACAGACGCACAAGCACACCAAAACAAAAGCATAAACAGAAGCACACACAACACACACACAAACTACACACAGACACACAAACACATATACAGGAGCACAAACACAAACACCACACACAAACACAGCCTCAAACACCACACACAAACACAGCCTCAAACACCACACACAAACACACACACACACACACACACGCCCCCACACACACAAACATATACACAAACAAACCATACACACACACACACACACACACACAACACACGCACAAACTACACACACAGACACACAAAAACATACACAGGAGCACAAACACAAACACCACACACAAACACAGCCTCAAATACCACACAAACACACACACACCCCCCACACACACAAACATATACACAAACAAACCATACACACACACACACACACACACGCCTCATTAATCAACAAATTGTCAGCCTGAGAGATGAGAAACAATAGATCATCATTACTGCACAAAAAGAGACAAAAAGACAGAGTAATCAGTCGTGACTAGTGCTATGCTGAGAGTCGTACTGGCTGACTGATGTGTGTGCGCGTTTCATACATAACATTGTTCACACCACAGAAAGCCTTTTCCTGCCTCGCTCAGTCGCTCAGCCCCGTTCCTCATCCTCAGTCAGTAGAATTGTAATTTGCATGTATTGCATCACCTCACTATGAGACACAGTGCTCACGTCCCACGACGGCTAGACGACTACAGTGGGTCACTGATCAGACTGGCCAGCTGTGCCTCTGTCTATATCAAAAGCAGGGCAGGCACCGTCGCTCGTTCTGCCACCGTGTGTGTGTGCGCGCAATTGTTCAGAACTCATTTGGCAGAGAATTATGCTGAAATGCTTCTCGACAGATGGGGCCACTGCTTGCAGATAGCTGCAAGTACGCCTCTGGAAGACGCTCTCTGAATTGGTGCTAGCAGCTGGACAGCGCCACATGTTCATATTAAATCATAATCTATAACAGCCCATCGTTTCGCAAGACCATCTCTACAGATTTCCCTAATTTCTTTCCCAAACACATAAGGGGAGCCCCTCCTGGCCACCTCCTTCTGCTAAAGGCTCCAAAATCAACAACGCACATACTGAGTAGACATTAGCTGACAGCGCATCTGAACACTTGGAAGACTGGGAGTAATCTGCTTTCAGTCTTTATCCCACAGCCCCAGAGTGGCCTGACATTAAGCTCAGGGTTCATGGGTCTCTTACTGTAAAGCCCAGATAGATGAACCGGACCATCTTCTTAAATGGTAACTTGACATGACCTTGAGCTTTCTAACCCCTCTGGTGACACTCTGATCTAGATCTTGGTGCTGGGTGTCATATGTGGTAGCGTGTGCAGCACTGGGGCCATAAGGAATGCAGCACCCACTTATCCTCCTGCAGTACCTCTTTCATGGACCAATCCATTGAGGAGCGCTAATGCTCCCAGAGCTCTTTGGAAAGATTTATCCTCCTGTGTGAGACCTGTAGGTGACTGTTTACAGCTAGGGGTATTAATGTACTCATTTTCTATTTGATCATTTCTGTAGTAAAATTCTCCACATACTCCAATTCTAAAAATAATTCGATGAAAAAAAAGTGTTCTGTTATTTAAACAAAGAAAAAAGGATAATAATCGTTGTGATGAAGTTTTCTGGAAGGAGACGTTTATTTAACACTATGAGAATGGTCTCGTGTGGCACGGCTTTGGAGCAGTCGGTAGGTTTTCCACCAGGGGAAAGTCTTCGAGCTGCACTTTCTTATGCCTTATTAACTTCAAGAGAGAGGAAAAAGATGCTACTGAGAGAGCAACTGTTTACAGTCTTTATAATATAACATTAAATATAAATAAATAAATAAAGTAGGTGTCATTCTTAAATAAAATGAAAATTCATAATCAATGCTTTAGTATGAGAGGAGTGCAATGCGGTTATTGGAGAATCATCCACCAACTTTGCAGCACACACTGTCATGTTTTATTTCTTACTTATCTCCCTGAAGGGGAAGTCTTTCTGATGTGTAGAATCCTGCATCAATCGCTTCCCACTGAACCTTCACGGAGTTGACTACTGCAGGTTAGAAATGCTATCTGCAGAATAGCAGATTTACAGTTTCATATTTTGTGATGTTAAAATGATAATCTGTGATAATGAGGGATAACGTGGCTTGTTTTTCTTCGCAATATGAGGACCAAGTAATGATTCAGAACTTCACTCACTGTCTCAGTTTCAAAAATGAAATTTGTGGCAGAACTCTACAGGGCACTACAGTAATGTTGCATGGGGGAAAAAAATGTTTGAAAATGATCATTTTTATTCATAAAAAATATATTTACATTGTATTTACATTTATATAAAAGAAGGGGGGGAAAATAATAATAATAATAATAAAGTAACAATAAGATTTTAAAGAAAATTTGAACATCAAATCAGCCTCTTCTGGTCAGTTTGTAATGAAATTTATTTTAAAAAAAAAACCACACACAACATTAAAGATACTGTGATATCCATAATATCTCAGAACAGCATTTATCGTCATATCGCCCAGCCTTAGGCGGTGTTTATCAAAGACTGCGCTGAAAACACCTGCCCTATTTCTTTCATGTCAGAGAAAAATCTTGCACAATAGCAGATGAGATTATTTCTCAGTGGAGAAAATGCCAATTTAATATCCCATCACAGAACCACAGATTTACTTCAATACAGGTCTATTCATCATTCTCAAAGGTACTGTATTCCAAGAGCTGCTCTCATTATATCAGAGATTAGGAGAAGTAAATTAGCCGGAATGGAAATGTAGACACCAATGGCTGATCATCTGGATCTTAAAAGCTCAACCGAAACAAAAAGTCCTGATGGCCCCATTACCGTGCATCCATTGACTAAATATCACTTTCCCAGACATGTAGTATGCATCATTTTCAATCTGAAAGGCCTCCGCAGAATTTGTTTGTCTCTCTCTCTCTAAACAACTCTGTGGTGCTGAAGGTACCGATGGCTGGGCTAGAGCTGATAAGGCTGATTGTGGTCATTGCGAGTGGCAGGATGATAAATTGAAAGGCGCTGTTGTCATGATGGTCTTTAAAAGAAGTGGCGTGAGCAGGAGGTGAGAGGCAGGAGACACTGGCTGGCTGCCAAGAAGGAACGGCTAAATGAGGACAGAATGGGAGAAAATGGGTGCTGTACTTACTGGAGAGAGCTTTCTCGTAGTTCTTCCCCATGGCAACAAAGTTCCGCAAGCAGGGGTTGAACTGCTCCATGATGGTCTGAAAAGCAAAGGGAGAAAAGATTTGCTCGTCAGTAACGGTAACAGCAGCACTAGAATTAACACACAGGTAAAATTCATGGCTGATCAGCATATCCTTGGAGGTACACGTGCATACAGGCGTACTGGCTCTGTCCCAAATATTCCCAAGAAAATGTCCCAAGAATTCCCTTTTTTTTTTTTTTTTTTTTGTAGTTTTTACTAGAACAGCTTTAACATACACATCCTCAGTGTCCAAAGAATTGTGGCAACAAAGCAAATATGGCTGGGATGTAAGAGGAATGCAAGACTGTAATAAAAGAATGCAAAAAAGTAACTATATCTCTAATATAAAGCTATAGGTCTTATTCAGCATCTTCAATTCAATTCAATTAAATATATAACGCCTTTAACAATACACACTGTCGCAAAGCAGCTTCCCAGAAATCCCAATGTAGATTTATATTTAGATCCCTAATGAGCAAGTCGGAGGCAGCAGCGGCAATGAAAAAACTCCCTGAGAAGACAAGAGGAAGAAGCCTTGAAGGGAATCAGACTCAAAAGGAAACCCATTAATCATTATTCTTTCACATTTGTATACTAATAAACTCAAACAACGCTAAGAGTGTTAAAAGGATGTTCAGTATCAGCATCGTGGATTTTATGATTACTGCAGTAGTCCTTAGGTATAAGTCTACAGTATCCACTTTATCCACTAAGAAAAGGTGGAGATTTGAGCACAAACTTGTTCAAATTACCAGGATCTGCTCATATTCCTCTCCATTACACATTCCATTACACCTCAACCCCAGTGCGCATTGTTTTTATACGCATCATGCTATTTGGTATGTCTGTTCCTGACACATGACTGTGGGGGTGGAAGATAGAGAAACCAACAGCTGGCTTTGATCCAATTTCCTGAGCTTTGAGTCATGTGTTGTTTGAGAGATAACAAGACGGACATCTTTTACGCTTAACAGCGCAACAGGAGGAAAAGGGGAAAAAAATAAAATCTCTAGCGCCATTCTAAAAGTGACCTGCATAAAAACACCCCTTCACGTAATTGGTGAAGTGAAGCTCAGTTGTGCAGGCACCTGCCATAACACTCACAGCTCTGTCCCCTTTCCCTTCAGGCCTTTCTCCAATTAGAGTGGCAGCAATGCAAGAGCCGCAGGGTTAACCAACTTCCAGAGCTGAGCATACAGCGCACTGCTCTGGTCCTCCCTCTTGCTCCCATTCCCAGGCTTTGTCAGACCGACCACAACAGCTAGATCAATTTCTCTGTATTCTTCAGTACCTCCTTACTTCCTTCTCTTTACCATCCGAAAGGAACAAGTGCTGAAACACACTCATCCCTGACACGGCTGAAGTCCTGATCTTCCCTGTGTGAGGTGATGGTCAGCTGTGTGACCCACTGAGATTTTAAAATGAATGACAGTACACAGGCGGTCTCTGTACTCTAGTAAGTAGTCTAGTAAGTACTACGGTAAAAATTCTAGTCATACAACATACACCTTATTTAATACAAAGATCTGTCCCTGATTTGGTCACCTGCCAAATCCCACCCACCATCCAGCAATCTCCAATCAAACAACAGCTACCAACTGGAGAGGATGAAGGCTAACATGTGCTTCCTCTGAGACACACCAAGCCAGCCAACCAGATCCTTCCAAACTGCTCCTCATGCTGAGTCACTGGGCAAGACAATGCACTCAGAGCTCAATCTGCCCTCTTCCGCATACATGAGCTCACAAACGCATCTGATTGGCTAGTGTTGGGCTGTTAGCCGTTAGTGATAGGATGTTGTGTCCTTGGGATTTGAACTAGCAATCTCCCAATGACAGGGTGAACACTTTATTTGTTGCACTTCTCCAGAGAGCCAAATTCATTGTTTTGATCCCTTATTTGACCCCTTATTGTAGGGCTCATGGTCACGCATGTTGTGCTTGATCATTACTAGGTCACATGACCATTACATGTATCTGGCCTTTACCTGTGTTAGGAAGTCCTTTTAAACACTGTCTGTATTTAATTGTTCTGCGAGTTCTTTAACTCACTCAGTACTTTGTTTCCGGTTTAGTTTCAGCAGAACAACCAGAGAAACACAGAAGAAAAAAAATACAGCACAGTCTTTCCAGACTCATACATGCAAAGTCTGCAAAAAAAATCCTGACATGACAGATTCAGAAGTATGCCACATACGACATACTTATTTCAGAGCCTGCTTTGTATACCAAGTGACATGACGGATATTTAGCCAAAAGTTTTAGGAAACAAAGGTTTCAACAGACTAAAAGTAGAACAGGAACTGCTCAGTGTACTTCTGTCACTGAAATTCAAGCGATGTTTGTTCTCACAGCCTTAACAGAAAATTATTTTTCATGATGATGTTTTGAAAGGAGCAAAGAAAAAAAAAAAACTTAATGTAGGCTATAAAAACTAAAAAGTGAGCTGCATCAAGATGTATATAGAATCAAATTACGAATGCCCTGAATCGAAATCAAATCAAGTCACGAGGTCCCTAGAGATTCACACCACTTCTCATAATATGGCTGTCCAATCGAGCGGTTAAAAAAATGCAGAACCCGAGCCGAGATTTTTGTGCGGTGCTGATTTTGTGAATGCAGGCATGCAGAGCGCCAAAACAGAACGAAAATAGACTGTAAACCTGAGTGCTAGCTGCATCATTATGTGGATGGGTTGAAAAATAGCAGGTCAAAACCCATATTGGATACGGGGAGCAGAAGATAGATTTGAGCCGACTGGAGCTGGCTGATTTGGGTCAGGTATTTATAGATACTAATACTCGGTGCTGCTACTTTATTTTAATTTTTCATAATGCAGATTTCATTAACAGGGGCATAATCACAAACACGGTCGCCTGTGATGAAGGGGTAGAGCTTACTTACTCTGGGCATGATAGCAGGTTCATTCCTCTCTGCCTTAATGGACCAGAGAGCAAGGTCACCTTGAAGTTTCTGCAAAGCTCGGTAAGTGGGTCTGGCCCTGACGGAGACGAAGAAGCCTGGAATGGCTCAGCAAATCAGCACACTGAGGAGAGCGCTTGAACAGGGTGGAGAAAAGGATCCTGGATAAAACACTTGACTGATGCTGGATTCAGACTCTCCCTGAATAACCTTCTTGTGCAGACATTCTTACCCCATCTTATAACTTGCTTAATGTTGACATCAAATCTGAGTGTAGAGATAAGTGGAGATACTACTGAATATATTTTTGGACTTTGGGATGCTTTCTAGAGTTAGACCAGGAGTGGTTACGCTTATATGTACATATTTCTGGCAGATTCCGAATCATCTGTTACCAGGTTCTCATTACAATCCTTTTAAGTGAAGCTAAGCTTTTATGAATGGGGAAATTAAAGTATTAAAAAGGATGCGAGTAGCATTATAGGAAGAAGAGTGAGGTAGAACCCCTGTATACCTGCCCAATCATGTGGCGCAGAGCAATGCATTAAATCATGCAGATACTTCAGTTAAGTCAAGAACTTCACTTAATGTTCACATCAAACATCGGGTGGGCTGGTCTGAGTATTTCAGAAACCACTGATCTCCTGGGTTTTTCATGCACAACAGGCTCTTGAGTCTAAACAGAATGGCGCAAAAAAAAAAAAAACATCCACTTAGAAACAGATCTTGGAGCAAAAGTGTCTTGTTGATGAGAGAGGTCTGAGGAAAATGGCCAGACTTGTTCGAGCTGATAGGAAAGCTATGGTAACTCAAATAACCACTCTTTACAACCGTGGTGAGAATAAAGGCATCTCAGAACTCACGACACATTGAACCGTGAGGAGGATTGGCTACAACAGCAGGAGACTACACTGGGTTCCACTGCTGTCAGCCAACAACAGGAATCTGAAGCTACAGTGGGAACAGACTCACTGACATGGGACAGTTGAAAAGTGGAGAAAACATTGTGTGACTGTAAATATGAGTATAACAATGGCTGTCTTAATATGTTAAGTATTTAATCATGTTTAAATCATGTTTAACCACTTGTGTTTATAAAGAATTTTCATCTCTGCACACCGTTATCCAAATGCTATTATTAAAGCGACATTGTGAAGGCCATGGTAAAATGGCTCTTTATTTGATATTTACCCAACGTTCAGCAGAAAGGATGCTCTTCTTGTTGAAAATCCAGAAATTAACGCAGTAAATTATCAATCAGTAACCCAGATATATTGCCATTAATCATCTTCAAATGTTACCAACATAAAGAATCGCTGCCTGGGAAAACTGCCCAAGAAGTCACTTCTTTTTTTTTTAAATACTCTGTAAATTTTTTCTCACTGAATGTCTGACGCCGTGCCAGCTTTATTTTGCCGTCAAAATGTTAGTTTAATGTACATCCCACTGCCTATCCAGCCTTTCAAGCAGATTAACGTGACTAATATGAACTTTTTTTGCACCATGTGCACACTGTAACTCAAGCAGTCGCATATGTATGTGTACATTCCGATAAGGAAAGTCAAACGATACGAAGGTTTACTTGGCCATTTTTCTTCTATTAGCAAGGAGAGACAAATCAGTAGCCCAGGCTGATTTCATGTCCAGGCTACTAATTTGTCCATCCAGGGTCTCATTTTCATTTTTGTAGTTGCTCAGCAGATAAGTAGGTTTAACAACGAGAAAATGACAAGCCCCACTCCTTACTGCATTTCACAAAATATGCTGTGAATTCTCATTTGGAAAGTAGGCTATGTTTAAACTTATTGTGCTTCAAGGTGTTGTGATGCACCGTAAATGCTGCAACTATAGCCTGAGCTGCAGTCAAGGCACAGTCTGGCAGACGGGAGACTACTTTTATTAACTGGAGTAATTAGCATACATGGATTCCAGATGATCTTTTCTGAGGCAGGAACATGCAGGTACGAAGAAATACTGCTTTAAAAACAAACAAATAAATAAATAAATAAGAATGTTATGGTTTGTCCACCCCTGATAGGGACAGTTCGATCATACTGAAAGTTCCTTCTGACTGGCGTAAACTGGTTTACTTTATTCTGATTGACGTAAATGCATTTTCTATTCTAATTCAGTTATCTGTAGAACTATCAGGATGTATGTAAATGCACATATTGTTATCAGAGCGCTATATAAAATAAGCCATCACCCAAAGTCACAATGAGCAGTATGAATTCTAATGAAACCCGACAGTTCTCTAGAACAATGGGGAAAATTTAGAAATCAAGAAATCCCTCAGCATACCTCAGGATCAGACTGAATATTAATGAGACCAATGATGGTTCTCGAGAATAATGGATAAAAGGCATTGAGAAGCAGCACAAAGTACGCGATGTTCATGTATTTTTAAAGAGGTTCAACACGAATTTCTTCAACATGAGCTAAAATGATTATTGTGGGAATACCACATGCTGGATTTTTTTTTTTTTTTTAATGGGACTCAACAGGTGTTGGCATTCTTTGAGTCATTACATATTCATAATTAGCTCAGCCTGATATTGAATGAAAGGCAGTAATGTGGAGAGAAGGAAAGTGTGTGCCAGTCAAAACAGAGATAAGTAGCACTTCAATAAATCTCCCCGCCAGATGAAAGACCCCTCCGTGTCCGCAGGGGGCTGAGAGGACTTGAAGGCCTTTTTCTCCCTCTTCTTCCTCCCTCTTAGGTTTGCCGCTAATGCTTTTCTCTCAGGCCTTCTCTCTTGAAACAAGCTGCATGCAAAACGCTACAGTTTTAACAAGCTTTATAAGAGGAAGAAGAAGGAAGAAAAGNAGAGAGAGAGAGAGAGAGAGAGAGAGAGAGAGAGAGAGAAGGTGGGAGGTTTACATAACAGCCAGCAGACTCCATGGCAGTACTCCTGTTATATGCTCATAGAAACGCACTGGGCTTCGGTTAGAACAGTGAGGGGGGCGGCAGCCGCGCTCCGCTCCCTGCTGAACAAGATGTGCAAACACACTCGCGCTCTTTAACAAAGAGCATCATTATCTCTCACAGAACATTTGCTGGCATCACCATGGCTAAAAAACAGTTTCATGTGACATAGGTGTAATATGAATTCCATGAGCTAATGAATCAAATGTGCTATAATTCAAGGCGAGCTTAAGGGGAGGAGGTGGAAGCAGGGTTTTATTCTCCATATTTTGTCAGTGCAGCTAAATTTATCATCTATCCCAGTCCTCTTGTGCTACATCTGCCAGGCTAATTGCAGGAGCTAATTGGAACCCGAGGCCGGCAGGCACTTCGGCGGAGCTGGGTTATTCCTGACTCGCGTTAAGGGGGGCATACACACCATTTCTACTTCAGTGACATGGCAGGAAAGCTGAAAAAATAAGCCAAGAAAAAAAAAAAAAAAAGACAAGGGAGGAGGCAAGTACACACACTCACGCACACACAAAACAGAAAACATGCTGTGTTTTTTTTTTTCTTTAACAAGTCACAGCGGATAAAGAACACAGTGTGCTCACCTGCAGTCCTGCATCACGCAGGTTGGTAATTTCCTCACTCTATCACACTCCACTAAACCTAGTCATTAACTGATGAGCTGAAACAGGTGCGATAGAGTTAAACAAGCAAAAGGTGCTATATTAAAGCTCTCCACAATCACACTTAGGCTGTGACATGACCAGAAACAAGAACTCTAAACTCATGGATCAAGAACCTCTTATCCACTGTAGGACTGAATGATTACAGCTGCTCCGTTCCGTTTCTTTCTCCAGTTTTCTGGTTTCTTTTTCCGTGTCACTCAATCCAACCTATGAACGGCGCAAAGTGGCACGTGGCAGCAACGGCATCTCATGTTCACAATAAATATGTGGTTAAAATACATGTGACCAATCCTCTTGGTGCAAAAAAAAACTGTATTGACAGTGACCCAGAAATCTTAACCTTGGGTTGAGAATATATCCAGTGTATGTCCAGCCATCTTACGGTATTGTCAAATGAAACATTAAAAAACTCTCAGCTGCATTATTAAAGAAGTCTAGCTCATTTTAGCTAGCCAGCATTTTACGCATTTTAGCACAGGACCTCGTCAAAAAACAGCAAAAGGGCAAAGCAGTCTTTTACTCTCCAATAAAATGGGAGATGAACCAATAGCCATATTAATCTGGAATGATCTGCGCATTTGTTATGAACTCTTGCAGACTCCTCGCGCTCTGAGTTCCAAATACCTCTTACCTCAAGTAATTGTACTTTATTTTCGATTTGGTTTATATATAAATTGTAGATTGTGAAATGAAATGCTGTTAATGGTGTTGATAATTAGGACGTAATTAACTACGCTGGGGGGTTTTGGCCAGCGCTCTCCTGCTCAACAGGACCAGCATCGACAGAGCTATGCGGACGCTGGGAAAAGTATTACATTGAGACATAGTGTGTTTTTTTTTTTTTTAGGTTTACTATGAATTACTGCAGAATCACTTAAAAATGCACCATCCAGCTGAGATTTTGCGATTGCCACAGCTCCAGACTGCGCAGCTGATAATATTCTTACGCCCTCCTGGATTCTCCTTAAACCTGAAATGGTGGAAATGCTTGTTTTCCTCAGGTTTTTTTCCCCAGACTAGCAGTTCTGGACAATTTAATTGGTTATTGCAACGTTTTAAAATGAAAAATTGCGAGAAGGAAAAAAATCAATTTTGCACACGCATCGGAAGAACTCGACAAATAATACATGTCCAGATATGAGCCTGGTCCTGCTTTCTGTTGGATCGGATTAGAAACATCAGCTGTAATCTACAGCACAGAAACCACTGGTATTAACATACAGGACCCAGTTTTGAAAAAGCTCGAACAAAATCTGATGATATTCAATAAGACAAGCCACTGCAATCATTTGAAAGATTCATTCAAAAAAAGAAAAAAAGAAGAGAAGAGATGAGCTATAGGACAAAGTTTTAACGCTATAAGGAAGCTAAAACTCTTGGCAGTGAAACCATTAGAGTAGAATAATTTGAGTATTGCGCTCTGCAATAAATTTGATCACAGATCAGCGAGACGGACAGATATTTCTCCGAGCTCTGACAGCACTACACGCTCACACTAATCACGACTCTACTTCTTTTTTTTTTTTACGCTGCTTTCATTCAGGCATGACCGAGTTAAATTGTGTCACTGTTTGAAACTGATGGACAGACTCGTTCCGTCAGCATGCCGCACTCATTTTCCTCATTGTATGCAGGTGATGGTGCACTCTACAACTTTTAGCAACCAAAGATGCATTCAGAACATTTCAATAGGCAACACTGTCAGATTTAATTGAATAATTCAGCTGGAAATCAGTCAGATCACATTTATCAAAGGATCTGTATTCATCTGAGCGCTGTTTATTCCTGTTCTGATTAGCGTCATTTACCTGACTGCTGTTAAGATAAAACAGGGTGTTATCTCGTTCCTGTCTATGCAAACAGGCATGCTTAATCCTACATCACGTATTCAGCCATCACTACTCGAGACGGAGTGCTTTCATGGCAACAATTTTATTTTCTTATATTTAATAAAGATTCATCATGGTAAAACAGACGTTTTGTGCCAGAGGAAGAGAGATCGGTTCAATTTACCTCCTGGCAGAGGCAACTAGGATTTGGACTGAAATATTCTGATACATAGAATTCACGACACTTCACAAGAGCTGTTTGACCACAACAACCCCATATTATCAATGATTCTCCACCATTTAAAAGTTGGGTTGGGGGCTTATTCTTGTCTGCAGTCCATTGTTCATCAAATATGTTGAAGGTGCTCATGGCCAGATAGTTTACTATTATCCTCATCTGACCACAACATACCAGTGTGTTCCAGTGATGTATGCTGAAGTTGAGGCTGCATGTGCAAGCCTTAATTTCCTGAAGGAGACAACCGGGTTTTGAGACAAAATGTCCTTGTACATAGACACCATCAGTCCCCAAAGAGCCCCTGGACCACTACCCGCAAACAGCCCCAAAGCATCAGTGATCCACCGCCTTGTTTTACAGTGGGTTTGGGAGATTTTTCTTTCAATCACCAAACACTCTGATTGTGTGCAAGATCAAAATCTTGATTTTGCGCTCATCTGACCACAACACACAAAGCCAACTGCAGTTCACATGAAGCTTGGTGACGTTCACAGACTGCATTTTGCGAGATTCTCTCAGAAAGGGCTTCTTCATGCGACCCTTCCGAACAACTGGTTGGGGGATAGAATGCTTGACGTGCTTACGTTCTTTTCAGTAGAAATTTCGAGATCTGTACATGTCAACAGATGAGAATGACTCATTTTCTCCCAAAGATAAGAGCAATCAGTAGAAATCATCACGGTGATTAGAACGGGGTGAAAAACTCTATTTCTCAATAAACAAATTTTCTTACTAAATTGCTACAGAATAGGTAAGAAGTTTCTCCAACGGTGAGTGGAAATTTTGAATAGTGAATAATGTTTATTATTCGCACATTCTTTTGAAGGTGTGCCAATAATTCTGAAGTTACCTATTACCATAGATTTGAGCTACTATCCATCTTTCTACAGAAATGTCCAGCAGACATTTGCAAAACATCATTCAGAACCGGCTTGATAAACAGCTGCCTGCTCGTCAAGGTCACTGGTTGAGACTCTATAATAGAAACGTCTCTGAAATGGAACTGTACTGGTGCATGAATGTACAGTATATGCAGGAAGACAAAAAGAACTTGCATTTCTTTCTTTTTTTTTCTTCAGTATGCACTGGTGACTGCGTTGGAAATAACCAGAAGCACCTGAACGTGAGTGAAGCTCTCACAGGTTAGTCTATTCCGCTACATCTGGTTCTAATACGAGGCCTGAGGAGAGCAGTAATGTTTCAGCACTCTGATAAATCCTGAAGAGGAAAAAAGGCTTGAGAGTCCATGTGCTTTTCTCCACAGGAGGATGTTCTCTATAAATTTTCCACCCTCTCATCCGTAGCCAAAATAACGTTGCTTATTCGCTGAGCTCTTGATGAAAATGCTTTAGATTACTTTTTTGGGTTTTTTTGTGTTAGGATTTCATCCCAGTCATGCTGTTAAAACGTGTCCTCCAGGACTGTTCCCATTTCACTCTCCATCTGGCTCATTTTGTGTCACCATCCCATCAAGAGAGAGAAGATAGTTGCGATACACCACCAAGGCCACCTGTGATGCAATTTTCCCCAGTTTAATGAGTGATTTGGCAACGCCAGTGAGTTAATGGAATGTAGCAGGGCTGCATGAATGAGCCCAGAGCACATGTTGTGCGCAATTAGAATGAAGGTACACAGAGTAGTGCAACTGTATATCACCAGGCCTTCTGCTCAACCCCATGACTTAATCACATCAAGATATAATAAAGATATAAGATATAAAACACACACACACACACACACACACACACTCACACACACACACACACACACACACACACACACACACACACTCTTCCTATCTCTTACTGTGAGGGCCACACTGAGGGCAGGGTTGCCAAGCGGCCAGAATCCAATATATTTCCCAAAGATCACTTTTTCTATGTTTACTTTTGGACAAAAGGAATGTAGACTATCTAGATGCACGAGTGTGCAGATACACAGATGCCAGGCCACCCTTTCATGCCTGCAATGTATTAGCTTATGTTCACTTCAAACATCAGAATGTGGGGAAAAAATGTGATCTTATGGCATGGTTGCTGGTGCCAGATGGGCTGTTTTTTTGAGTATTTCAGAAACTGCTGATCTCCTGAGATTTCCACACATTTACACCATATGGAGAAATAATAATAAAAAAACATCCATTGTGTGGAAGGTCTGTGGGCATAAATGCTTTGCTGATATGAGAGGTCAGAGGGAGAATAGTCAGACAAAGAAGTCAATAAGGGTAACTCATTAACCACTCTTTACAATTGTGGTGAGCAGAAAAACATCTCAGCACACGTGTGTGCACTAACGTGTGACTGTATGATTTTATACACTGAATGGCTGCTGCCGGTGGGATGATTAGAGAATTGTATAGGTGTGCCAGTTAAAGTGGTCAGCATGTGTATGTCTCTCTGTCTGAATATAACTTCACAAATGCACATGCTTTCTGCAGCATTCACCCCGCGATGCACTCAGTCTTTCACTCTTTACTGTTCTTTAGGCTTCAGCTCTTGTTAAGGGCACTTGTTCATTTTGCAGTGATGCATGGTATGCACTGCATGAGCATCGCGTCTAGCTTTACATTCGGCTGGAAGTGCAGCTTGTTTTCCAAAAAGACTGCCAAGCCAACCTTGCTGCCAAGGACTGGGTTCACAAGCACTCAGCAGATAGCAAGCGCAGGTCTGCATTTGGGAACATTTGAGAGCACAGTGCTTAGAGAAAACATTTTTCACAGTGTTAATGATAAGCAAGCTTCAGTACAAGTATTAGTATGACACATTAAGAGCATGATAGCATGCTGTTAGAGAGAACGCATTAACTCTTATTACTTTGCATTAACTGGCACTATTATGGCTTAACTAGCTAAATCTAATGCAAATGACTATGTTCCTAGAGAAGCTGCAAAGCGTGTTCAGCTTGATTAAACAGTCACATTTAACTGTATTACATTTGAGCATCAAAGTATCATTTTGTGCATGAGACAACAGATAATATACCAATGAGAAAATGTTTGTCTGCTTAAACCAGGGTTTCCAAACCAAGGCTACTGAAATGCTAGGAGTTCATGGAGGCATTGCAGGGAGTTCAGAGAACTGATTAAATCAGAAGAAATGCAAGAAATTTTAAAGTTAAAATTGTAATAATAAAAACAAAACAAAAAGTAGTAGAGATGTTAATGTATTTCACTGAAAAGCAACATGCTTCGCCATTTATTACAAAAGTTTCAGATAGCCTACTTAAAGTCTCAAGAAGTAGGCCTACTTAAGGCAAATAATTTAGGCTGAAGGGGTTTAGCCGGCAAAAAGTTTGGGACGCCCTGATTTAAATAATTAAACTCTTTCAAACTGATCTGGAGGGGAAGAGTCCCTCTTTAACACTGTCAGAAAGTTTCCGAAGATTTCTATCTATTCTATCCATTTCTATATATAAACAAATTGCCCTAACATAAAAACTTCATATTTGTTATATTCATTTATTCCTTCTGGTCAGAGATGCAGTGGATCTACAGCATACCCCGTGAACACTGGGCACAAAGTGTGAACACACACTACATGTAACGCCAGTCCATCACAGGGCACCATGGGTATTCATACTCATTCATACCCAGAGGCACTTTAGCATAGACAGACCACCTACTGGCATGTTGTCTTCAAAGGTGAGAGGAAACCAGAAAACCCAGAGGTAACCCACAGGAGGACATGTGAAACTTCACACAGACAGTAACCAGTGCTCAGGATCGCACTGAGGACCCTGGAGCTCCATGCTGCCTGTCTGTAATATATATCATCAAACTGGCAGAATACATAACAGAAAGGACAACTAGCTTCTTGTAACACTATATCCTTATGACCCTGTTAGTCTTAAGAATATAAACATGGTCACTCGTTCAGGCATGAGGCAAGTTTGGCGACTATTAGTGACCAGTCCCAGTGTAAATAAGTACGGAATTAGCTGGTATGGCATTTAGCTTAACACGAGACACAATATTAGCTGTTTGTGTCCTGACATTATCTGTATTTCAATAGCACAGAATGATAACCAATTTAAACCATCAATTTATTCTGCATTACATATTAATGACACATTACAGGCCCCAGAGTCACCCTATAGTCAGGAGATCGTGAGTTCGAAACCTGATGATTTCACAGTTAACCGTGGCTTGGAGCCAAGGAAGCAAAACTGGCCGTGCTCTCTACTCTCTCCCCTGTCAATACCAGCACCACCAGCCAATCAAAAACATCTGTAAAGCCATGTATGTAGAAGGGGGTAGATTGCTGTGACACATGCTGTGTGAGCAGCAATTTTGAAAAGATGCAGTTGGGGAGCTTGGAGGAAGCACAACTGGTAGCTGTCGTCTGATTTAACTAAACAAATACTACAAGGAGTCTGGATATTCAGATATTTGAGTATCCATTCCTATGCCTAACAGACAGAACCTTGAAAATGTTGCAAGTGCAAATTTCTTAGAATACTATCCCATTCCTAAACAACACTGACCATCAATTCGTGGTTGAGATTTTAAACACATAATAGAAGTGCTAATGGATGCTCCACTTTACTGTGCCATTGAGCGGGAAACGATACAGGACTGTACTTTCTGATTTGGTGCGTTTCTTGCCCACAGAAGCAGTTATTAGTCAGAGCTCTTCAGCACTGTAACCTCCTGACCCCTGTGCACAACACTCCACACACCAGCATCGGTATCCATGGAAACACCAGTGTGTTTAGTTCTTTGCCTCATTCCTTCTTGATCGATTCTTTGGGTATTTAATTAGGAACAGATTGTGAATGCCTTCATGACTAATGGTGTGGTGAAGGCATATCTTCTGAAATCTTGATTTTAACTGGATGCACATCTACATTAACTGGTGTACCTCTGATCCTTGCGCAGTAGAGCGCTCGGGATATCTATGAACAGACAAATCTAATCATGGCTCTCAAACAAAGCTGGAGTGAAATCAACACAGCACACAGGTCTGGAGAGATATAGATTTGAACGTCAGCACTCTTTAGAAACTCAGCAGTCTTTAGAGATTCAAAATGTGTACTGATAACTTTTGGACCTGCATATGACTCAGAGGCTTGGCGTGGAACAGACCTCTATTGTACAGAACATCATGTGCTTTCTTGCACACACTCAGCTACGACTGCAGCTTCCGCTCCAAAAGGGAGTTGTCTGCAGCCATCGTCACATTTTCATCCTTCAAAATTTGAGGCTGTGGCATTAATGAGAGCGTGCTTTAAGTGGGAGGTGCTACATAAATAAATGACAACTCTCCATTCGGTCATGGATGGACTTTAAAATGCTGATATATGGAGTTTGTGCTGGAATTATGTATTCAGGGCTGGACACTAAACCTGTCACAATGATTGTAATTATATTACAGTGCTACTGAATTGTCGAATCTGATTGGTCAGAAGGTGTTGATTAATTCTCTATAACAGCAGTAGTTCTGGCTGTAATTTAATTCATGGGTTTATATTAATGCACTTGTGCTAATATAAGTTAGGGTTTCTATAGTAACAGTTAATTCACAGGGACTTGTCTGGAGGACGCTCACATAATTTAAGACCAACAATAAACAGTTTTCAAGAGAGAAAACATGCTTTTATTTTGCATGTTTAATTAAAATTTATGAAAGTAGCCTCCGCTCCAGCACTAAAGCTGTTCCTTTAAGTTTGTTGCCACAGGGAAAGTCTTCAGTGCAGAGAGTTTCTCGAACATGACAAGCTATATTTTTATCTTAATATCAAGAGAAAGAAAAAGAAAGACTGTTGAGGGAATTACTGTTTATATCCCAATAATTTCTGTCAGCTGAACCCTTTTGAAAGTTTGCTTTCACATAGGCAGTGTTCAGCCCGTTTGAATTGAACCCTGGTGTTTTCCTCTCTGCTGCTGTCTGTTTGCGCAGGTGAGAACACAGCAATCAGACTCGAGTACCAACTCGCGGAGACAAGAAAGCATATGTTTTGGGCTGCGGATGGCATTATTCTGTGGATTTAAGCTTCTAAACTGAGCCGCGTGTAGCTAAGTTCTGTGGAAATGTGTGTTCTGTAGATTTAGACTGAAAGAGAAAGACTGAGAAAGAGAAGAAAAACCTGGTGGATACGATACACAATGCTTTACAACAGTCATTTCTATAATTATCTAGTATCATACTGAGTACAGCTCCATGTTTCTTGTGCTCAGGGAATTTTTATGTTTTCCATGCACACTTGGCAAAGGTTTGTTTGCTTTTCCCATCGCCGTCACACACCAAAAGTATCAATTTCACTCTCAGATTCAGGAATCGAACTAATAGGTGCGAAAGCTCCCTAAATTATTTGCGTCAAGTCTCCACGGAAATGTTAAGGAGGCTGACATTAGGCGAAACCTGTGCTTGTTGAAAAAGTTCTGATTTACTCATTTACAGCTTTTGTTGCTGTTTTCATCTATGCAAACCGTGCCTTTAAATATAAGTGTATTGTAAAAATGTATATTATTAAAAATTAAATTAACATGCCATTGACAGTTTAACGCCCTGCTGCAATGCCAAAGCGCTAGAGGTTTGGGCAAACCTGATACAAGCACAAACAAGAACTAACCTGTTCATAGACATGGCACATCATTCCATGTAACTAA
The DNA here is from genome assembly GCA_037577455.1 of Pangasius macronema. Classification (NCBI taxonomy): domain Eukaryota; kingdom Metazoa; phylum Chordata; class Actinopteri; order Siluriformes; family Pangasiidae; genus Pangasius; species Pangasius macronema. The sequence continues at coordinate 9,611,997 of CM074957.1, forward strand.
AAACAGGTTAAAAAATTAAAGCAGGTTTCACATGTGTAATCCTCTGTAATCCTTCCTGCGGTATAAGAGTAATAAAACACTTCGGCGTATGCCGTTATAAGAAAATAAGCAACACCGGGGTGCTATCAGCATCACACCACACCATCATAGATCATTTTCCAGTAAAAACACATCCTTACATAATCAAGTGATAAATCATTAGATTCCACAGTTCAGTAATTCCATACACTAGCAGTCCGAGTTCTGCTCATAGAAGACTTTTCTTTCCCCATAATAGTTTCGAATAATAATGAAGAGATTATCATCATGAAATAGCACATTACGCAGCTTCACCCAGGAGGCTTCTTTGGAGAAACAATTTAATTTTCAGCAAAAACTGCTTATTAAAAATACATTTTGATTCAATAATGCATTTATATATGCGCATATATATTAACTTCTCTATATACCAGCGTCTTACAAACAAATTCCTGCTAGAAGCCTTTATCAAATAGTCTTTAAGATGAGCTGCAAATCTAACGTAGCTAGAATCTAGCGTCTAATACTTGTCTTTGACTAGCATTGTACACACACACACACACACACACACACACACACACACACGATAATGCTTATGCAAAAATAATAATAATAATAATATTGACTGTTCATTCTCAAGTGCTTTATGTGTATAAATCAAATCACGGCCATGTTTTAATAATTGTACTGCAATCTGTTGATATGAACTACTTGGAGCTGTGTATAGCACATTACTTATTTACACTGATTTCTCTCTAGAGTGCTGTTCATGGTAACATATCCTGTAAATTTGTACGTTTCAAGTATAAGTTTTATATATTTCCATGTCGTCTCTGCCCTCTGCACTTTTTTACAGCCTAAAAGGCAAGCGGATTTAATTTACTCACATTAAGTGTTAATTTGCGGTACATGTGCATTAACACACAGCTGCTACGCTTATATAACGAGGCATAAAATCAACAGACAGATTAAATCTTTAAGCGCGATTATGTGCGTACACGACAGTGCAGCCAAAATGGCCTTATCCTGATGGGTCTATTGAGCTCCATGTCCTGATCTACGCAAACTTTATTTTAAAACACTCAATACGATCTCTAGTCTATATCTCTCTATATATAATAGAAATGATATTATAATATATAACCTCTCTCGGGAGGTAAGAGATACCACGCTGTTGTTGATTATTCTCCCGTAGCATTACAGCACACCCAGTCATTACTCTCACACCACATCGACTTGCCAACGATTACAATTTTTTATTTATTGAACACCACCTCATACTTTTGTAACCATTCAGGGTTACATTTAATTCCCTCACCAGCCTCTCTTTCATTCTCTCTGCTGAAGTAATTACAGGATATGATGAAAATATCATATTACAATTCGGAAAAGCATTTCTAAGAGGCATGATATGAATCATGACAGTTTTACAGTTACAGATTTTACTAACAACCTGCCTGCAATACGATAGTGTCTGATGATATTCTGTTTCGTATTTTAAATTTAAAAAATAACAGCCTTAGTGTGTGATATGACAAAAATATCACATCATGATATTACGACATTTCCATGGTACATGATATGTATCACAACTTCTTAAACATTACAGCAAACAGTCGTTCGGTGATCATTTATTTTTGTACACATTAAATAAAAGTATCAGTAAAAAAGAGGGAAAAACTTTAAAACCTTTCAATTGTAAAGATTAAGACAAAATGTTATCAAATCTGCTCAGAGTCTGACATTGTTACTTAAAAAGAAGAAGAAAATGTTAATATCACGATACTCACAATATCAGAAAAAGGTGCACCTTGAGCTAATTTATCACAGTATGGATATTATATTGTCATATTGCCCAGCCCTAATCAATAAGACAAAAGAGCAGCTTGTCGTGTCATTGAGAATACGTGTAAGAACAGACACTCCACCCCTGCACACGTCCGAGGATCCTGCTGATGGCTGGGGTGGAGGTCATGTGACGGAAACTAACGTCCTCCCTTTTTTGGTTCACGTTTCCAAAGACTTGGATGTCACTCTGCTAACCTGAACGTATTTCGATGTCATTTTTATCAAATGAAAGCAGAGAGTGGAGTTTGCCGTCGGCAGCCTGGGCACTGAGCTGCCTGCCCCTCTGTACCAGCTCCTCTTCTCTGGTTAATTACAGGCCCACGGCCCCACGTAGCAATTACAGGCCATTTCCACAAGGATGAAGAAATGCTCTCCCCACCCTCGCTCTCTCACCCTCTCTCCGTTTCGCTCCCACACTCGCTTTTCCTTGCAAAGGCCACCGCCGACATCCCACTCTGTCCTGGCTTTCACAGACTCAACTACAGATCAGACGCAGTGATACGGGCTTGGGAAGAAAAAAAAAAAACCTATTAGAAATGTCAGTGAAATACTCAGACTGTAAAATAACATCATTAATTTTTGAATTCTAGCACAATATTTGGTTTCTTTAATTAATTAAATAACTGACGAGCTTAGCTAATTGTGTTATTGGTGATTATCGAATGTGACGCATTAACTTTAAAGCTCCCCATTTATTTTTCTACTGCCTGTGCTGGCGTGCTTATTTATTCACGCTGGCTTGACTGACATTCTAATTGTGCTTAGAAACGGTTTATGAGATAGAGAAAGAGAGACCGAGGAAAAGAAACAAAGTGCAATATAAAACAATTCTCCGGAAATGAGATTTGCGCAACAATCCTGATGAGCGCTTTCATCGATATTGTGCAGAACCATGATGTAAAGTTGAACTTCACCGAGCCTGATTTCCTTATTGCTTTGCGAGATTAGTTTATAAGCTTGTCATGTTTCATTCTGAAGGGTTTTTTTAAGCGAGAGAGAGAGAGAGAGAGAGAGAGAGAGAGAGAGCTCTGACAATAAGACGCAGCAGTGGCTCCTAGCCATCCACCCCCAGACTCGGAGAGAACATGGGTGTATGGATTCGAGCTGTGCCTCCGCTTATAAAACCCACTTCATGAGACATGCTTCTTCAACAAACCATCAGGAAGCTGGTAATGAACACGGACTTAAAACACACACACACACACACACACACACAAAACATACATGTTGCCTATTCTATTCATTGTCTTAAGGCAGAAGTCATACTTAATTAAATGAACATTTCGGTAAATCAGGAACGAAGTGGCTGATGTATGACTGTAATGCCGTTAAGCCTTTGCTGTGATGGTAATTGCAGTGGACATAAAAGACCCTTTGCTCTCTAAAAAGCCTTTTGAAACAAAGAAGAGTTTATGACTTTGCCTCGAAGGCATTTTAAAACTACTCTCGCTGTTTATCCTGAATTCCTTTGTAAAGCCATCCTCCACATCGCCCTACTCTTCCCACCCCGTTTCTCTCTCTCTCTCTCTTTTCCTCTCTCTCTCATATGACTTGAGAGTGACAGAAACACATAATGGCATGTTGTTGCTAAGAAACCACCTGTCTAGATTTCGCCACATCCACACTGCGACGCAGTCCTCATCTTTTTTAAAATCACCCTGCGGTGATAATAACTAATAAAATGCGTCTCTGAACGAGCGAAATCTAATATCAGCCAGATTACGAAGACGCTGCATACAGAACCGTACTATGGAGAGAAGTTTGAGACAGAGAGGCAGCCCGAGCGATCGAGGCCAACATCATCACAGGTTTGGTATGCGCAAAAACCAGAGCCACACCTGGTTTTTTCCACCTTGGAATACACACCAGCACCATACCCAAACAGGTAAACCTGTCCGCCGCTGACTCTTTGGGAGAGGTGCCGGAGACACTCCCCTTTTTTCAAGTGTTGTTTTTCAAATGAGGACTTGGCAAGTCACACCCTGCCCAGAGCACGGCAACCAGGTAGTGTTTATCCACACACGCCCTTCACAATGCCTCTGTGCACTCTGGGCTGCCAACCAATAGCAGCATTTGGTTGGTGAGAGGTGCTTATCATCCCCTCCCTATCTGGTACTATTTCCAAATAAGTGCAATATTATTAAATAGAGCTTTTATCAGAGAGTAATTGTGAATGAACAGTGTTTTTTTTTTTAATCCAAATGCACCCCAAATATGAATAATAATATAGTAAGCTATAAAAGAAGGTTGGCCAATCACAGTCATTTGAAAAGGGCAAGTCGGTGTAAATGGCACTGCTTTTCCACTCACAGTGGTGATCAAATCATAAATTAGTTAGCTAGCCCACTGGACAAAGGACATGTGCTGCTCACTCCCATATTATGCCTGTCTACAAATCCAGTTAACAAAGCCAAAAAGAAGCAATTGAACTCAAAAGTATGATGAACTGATTACATGCAGTAATACAGATTATGGAGAAAAATAAGCTAGTCTCTGGGAGGGGTGACTAAGTAGCCGCAGTCGTCTTCTCTGGTGATGAACAACAGAAAGGCTTAAATATTGCCCCTATGAACTGTAGTGCTCTCGTGTTGCATGTAAAAATGTTATTGGAGTCAGTCATTTTGATTTGATGAAATGTTTAAATGCATAGTGACTGCATGTTGTTTTAGTGAGAGAGACAAATAGCAGGTATTATGCTGCATTGTGCTGTACTGCACTTCTGTCACTTCGTATTGCAGATTCGGAAATGCTTGCCTAGCATACGTTCAAACTAATTAATATGCCTAGTAAAAAGAATATGAACCAGTTGGAGCATTTTATGTTTACATTTTTTTTTAACCAAAAGGCAATAGGAAGTTAAGCTTTTCTTTCTCTGGTTGAACCTGCTTGTCCAATGAAAAACTTGTCCGGGTTAGTGCTTTGCCCCATATCAGTTGTTTCATCCAACAAATGTTGAATCAGCCTAAAAATCTGTATTGTAATGCAAAGGAGTGGATGGAAGGCGTTCGTTTTTGAGCTGCTGATCTATAGCAGCGTGTGTTTGAACAACTGTTTGATACCCAGAGTGAGTGGAGGCAGTTTACCTTTATGTAAAGCAGAAGTGAAGCAGTATGGTATGTAGCAATGGGAAGGTCATCTCCGGTATGTTTTAGCCTTAAGCGGTCACTAGCACACGGTGATTCACAGCAGAGACACGTTTTATAAACAATTTCCCTCTGGACATAGTCACATGTCTGGCTTTGTATATGTTCTGTAGGTAACTTGTATAGATATCTCACTAGCCTGGTGCTACCAGTGAAACCATGGCAACCAGCAGCAAGCTAAAGATAGGAGCATCCACTAGTGACCAGAGATTTGAGAGACACAAAATGTGCAGAATAAGTCTAGAATATGACTCTCTGTGTTGGATATAATAAGATTGGGCAGGCAGTGAAACACTTTGCAGGTCACGATGTGCGTAAATGACGCACCCATAATGCTGGAAGTGCCCTATTTTATAGTCACCTTGGTCAACTTGTTTTACAGGCCATGGTTTTCTTTATTAAGTTGTTTGATGGGACAGTTCCACTAAAACAACATCATCGATAAATTCAGATTCTCTAAACATGCAAATTAGAAACTGCATAAACAGACGCGTTGTTAGCTTGCTGAGTCAGCATTATCAGGCCTGAATCTGCATACAGGCAATGATTGGCTCTTACATTTTATGATGTAATGACACTATCCTGTCACATGCTCAGCTGATTTTATTAAAAAAAAAAAAAAAAAAAAAAGTTCAGCTCCCTGGTGTGGATCAAATTAATTCCCCACAAAAAAGCACATGTGTAGCCAAGAACAGAAGGTAGATTTACATCAGAATTCCACTCAGCCAGGCTGCTGATGTCCTCCACTCACCTGTGGAAGCGTTGTTTGTGACCAGCTTCATGTTGGAAGGTGACTGAATGCTGTCAGAGAGCAGAATCCCGGGTCAGACTTGCTATACTGTGACAGCAGACTGAACGTCAGAAATGATGGAGCCCGTGACTCACAGAGGGGGCCTCTTATCACGCCGCTGACTGTTTCACAAGCGAGATGGCAGCTGTAACCGCAGGCAGGGAGTGCCTTATTTACTTGCGTATGTTTGTGTATATAACGGAGTCACACCCACACCCTGTGTTTAAACATGAACACACCTTAGCAGCCAGAGTGCTGTTCTTCATTCTCCGCTCTCCTGTGATTATTCAGCAGCTACCTAAATGTTCTCCCATGTCTGATCACCGCCGCCATATTTTACCCTCCTAACACGCCTCTGTAACCTGATTCGTCCAACAGAACAGAAATGATAGAAATGTGTATTTTATAAGTCAGATAAAAAGGCCAATGGGTCTCCAGAAAATCTGAGACCTCCAATGTGGAAAAGTTCTTGATAATCACATAATGAACATCACACCGCAGTAACAAAGCCCATATTTTGACTTTTTTTTCCTATTACCAAGTGATCCATACTGAGCTGATTTTGGTTATCGTTCTTGTCAGTGTATTCAGAGAATCAAACTGGGAGAGAGGCAGATCAGTAGCCTAGCACAACCACATATCACACTGGGGTTGTTGATAATTGACTGGAGGAAAACCAAAAAAAAAGAGAGAGAGAGAGAAAAAAAAACAGATTCCTTATTGACAAAAAAAGGTTTTGTATATACAGTGGCTTCCAAAGGTCTGAGAGCACACTGAAAATCTGAGCTTGTTTTATTTTTTGTTTTAATTTGGAAATAAACAGATTTTAGAATTTTGAAATATTTCAAAGAAAGTAAATGTTCAATATATTTAATATTTGATATTCAAGATTCTGCACTATTTCTAGGTCCCTAAATATATCTAAGCAAATCTGGGATATTGGCCATGTTAACTGCTCTGTAAAAGGTCAGATTTCCTCTTGCCTAATCTCTACTGCTGAAGCACGTGTTCAGACGACACGCCTGTGGATCGGATCTAAAATGGGCCATAAGGTTTTGCACAAACTAGTGGAGTCCACGCCAGCTTGAGTGCACACTGTCAAACAGGAAATGGGACAATGAAAACAAAAAAAAGTAGAAAAAAAACAAAGAAAAAAGAAAAGAAGATATAAATATTTCAAAAGATTCTATTTTTCCATTCAAGTTGTTATCAGTAATACAATTTGCAAGGAAAAATGTTGTATTACATTAGAAGAGAATGCAGAAGAGAAGCATTTTCACCAGTGCTCTCAGACTTGTGGACCCCAGTGTATGTTTAACCCTCACTGCTGTAACTATAGCAGGCTTCCAAATCCCACATCCTGCTGCACTACATACATCACACGAGGCACAACATGGCTGCCAGCAGGACGACTTTTACCAGGCGGATTAATTAGTGTACACGAATGACAGATGACCTATTCCGAATTAGGAACACGCAGGTATGTGAAAAGCAAGCAAAATAAAGTGAGGTGCATATAACTTTCCTGTTTTCTGCATTATGGCTAAACACATCGACAGGAAGTAAAAGCATTAGCCATGCTTGAATAATATAATTTACGTGTGGTGCAAAGATAGAAAACCACATTTCATCATAAACCTGCATGTTTCGCTTTTTCTGTAATGCACCTAATTAGCTACGACTTTTTATCCTAGTCAGCTTTCAGGCTAACATGGCGCGGCACTGAGTAGCATACTGGAGCTCTTACTTACCCGATGGCCTAGCTAAGGAATTTAAATATGGGTGGAGATCTGTTTGGTAAACTGTTTTTTTTCACAAACCATGATGCCAAATACAAACACATATCCTGTAAGCATTAGTATGGAAAACTGTCACATCACAACCTCTTGAGAATTCGTCCTACTTTCACAGGTATCGTTATAGCGACGGGAAACGGACACAGGTAAGAACAGTCCTGGATTCTGATTAGTGCTGTAAAAGCGCTATAATACAGAAGCACAGTGCTGTTTCACTGAAAATGTCATGACTGACTGGATCCATGACATACAGCAATAACCCTCAGTTTCCTCAGCAGTATGCACTTGCCTCAGTTGGGAAAAAAAAAAAGCACCTGCTAAATGAATACATGGAAAGGTGAAATACGCAGCAGTCTCCCTTCCTCGATCAGTATCTGACACAGGATATGGCGTGACTCACACACACAACCCGACTGATGAACTCCCAGTCCGAATCCAGCACAGACTGGTGTAAACACAGTGGGGAAATGGTGAAGTGGTGTTTTGCGTGCGCCGCAATGCAAAAGGCAACACCCTGATACAGGACAGGACTGGCCTTGAGCTCTCAGAATAGTTCCTTTGTCCTCGTTTTAGGTGTTGGACTTCAGCTGCCCTATTTAACAGGCTTATGTATCACAGGACTGCTGCTTAAGCCAGAGAAAGGAGCAAGTTTGGGGATTTTTTTTGCGTGTGCATGTGTGTGGTGTAAGTAAGTAGGAAGGAAAACACGATAGCTCATGGAGACACAGGGCGTGTGGATGGAGCTGATGTGAAAAGTGCTTAAGGGCAGAGTTGACTTAAAAAACCTGTTGCAACACAGCAAGTCGTTTCTAAGGCACCTTTGAAGGAAAGGCAACTATGAAGCCAAGCCAAGCCAAACCCTGAGCTTCACATGACACACACACACAGAGAGAGAGAGAGAGAGAAAGAGAGAGAGAGAGAGAGAGAGAGATTGCAGAAGGTAAAATAAAAAATAAAAAAAAAACCTGCTGAAAAAAAAACAATAGAATCAATCACAGAAATTCTAATGGTTTCCACTACAAATCATCAGCTAACCATTAAAACCATTACTGGTCCTTAATGGTATCCATTAGACATAACATGCCACCATTAGAAGGCAACACATTACCAGTAGAGACCCACAGGGACCATTAGAGTTTCCATTAAAACCAGTACAATTCCCATTAAAACCATTATAATTCTATGAGGGTTTCTGTTGTTGTTTTCAGCAGGGAAACAGCGCACATGTAAGCCATGTTCTACTTAATAAAACCAGGCTAAGCTGTTTTTAATCCTTAAACAAGGAAAATAATAATACTGCATGCTAACAAGTTTGTCTAGTCAAACGTTTGTGATTTATTTCCCCTCACACCACCACCACCAGCACCACTGTTGCTTTACACACATGTAAGCACATATTCTGCGGTTAAATAACTTCAGCGGTGTTACTCTTGAACATTTTATTAGGCTAAAGAACTCCTCATTCACTGCTAAAACATCTCTTGCTGAGGTGAAGCGAGCCCGAGAGCTTGTCCGCTACTTTACCTTGTAGACATTCTCCGTAACGCGGTGGACCTCGTCGGCACGAGACATGCTGATATCTTCACTCCAAACCATAAACACTCTCTTCTAAGACAGCGGTTATCCGAACACGTCTTGGGATTGTTTTTTTTCTCCTCCTAGACGCAGTCAAAATAAAACAAAGGTTTGACTACAGAAACTCGCTCTTTTTCCTCGACAGGAGCTGCAGCTGAGAAGCGCCCACCGTGCTGCGGTAATTGAAACCGACAACTCTCTCAGTTGGGAAACACGCCCCCTTGATTTAGCCCCGCCCATAAGGCGTGTCTTTACAGTACCTGTTCACGTTCCACGCCTCCATAGGTTCGATAACCATGGCAACGCATAATATTATTGCCCAAAGGAAAAACAGTTCCTCAAAGCCAGAGGAGTGAAGACATGAGGTGAATTCTGGTGAAAATGGCTTTAAGTTTCAGTTCAGTTCGATATTAAAAGGGTCATTAGATTAAGATAAAGACTCGAAAAAGACCAGATGATGTTTTTTCAGTCTTCTACTGCTCAGGTTCAATGAACCTTCAGATTGTAATCTCAGATGGTGTTCTGCTGTTGGAGCCCATCTACCTCATGGTTTGGCATGTTGTGCACTCTGAGATGCTTTTCTGCTCAGCATGGCTGTAAACAGGTGTTATTTGGGTTACCATAGTCTTCCTGTCAGCTCGAAGCCGCTGTCCATTCTCCTCTGATCTCTCTCATCAGCAAGGCTGGTTGGTGTTGATGCAGAGCTGCCTCTCACTAGATGTTTTTTGCTCTATTCTATGTAAACCCTAGAGAGTTTTGTATAAAATATATAATACTTCACGTATCCCTTCTGGATTTGGGTTATTGCATTTCTCTTAAGATGTGCTCCACACTGGAGAAACAAAATCGACTGATTGTTTTGTTAAGCGCCTCTCAAACATTAGAATCAAGGACTTTTCATTTCACCAAGAGACACTTTAGCAGCTAAGAACATAACATCAATGCCATCACATTTAATACTGCTAGTTGTTGCTATGGCAGCAATGAAGTGAGGAAACTGAAAGAATTCATCTGCACGCTCAAATTTTTCAGATCCCCAAAGAATAAAAGTTATGCAATAAACATCTTGAAATTTGAATATGAACTTGTTTTGCCTCCTTCAGCTTCAAAGGCTTTTCTACCAGATGTATGATGGAGTACCATCTGAAGCAGGCATACTGTTTCAGATTCCCAAATCTGGTTTAATAAACATTACTTCTTCCATGTGACTGCAGTGCACTGTTTTTATGTCATGAGACCAGGCTTATCGTCTCTTATCTTAACAACAAATATGAACATTTGATAGGAATACTGGCTTCAGTGGTCTAGGCAAAGAGGAATAATTAAAGCAGGTTACTGGTCAAGGACAGCCGCTTGTGGGTGGAAAAATAATCATGGCAGAAGGTGGAGATTAAGTAGTTCTTACTTACTGAAGCCACAAAGCCGTGGATGTTTTGCAAAGACATTCGTGCAAGAGAAATTATATATACATAAAAGTAATATCGCACTCAGACAAAGCTTTCGGGGATTAACGGAAGCAAAGGTCTGATATCTTTCTGGTGGTCATATTATTAGAGCATCATATTTAGAGAAGAGTATAGACTCCCAAAAGCACATTTCATCAATACTGACATGGATTTTACTTACACAAAAAGGTCAGGTTCACATATTGCAAGATAACATACATCTTCTAATACCAACCACACATGGAGACGGTTGTGTATAAATGTCCACCGTCACCATAATTATGGCAGTCAATCCAATACGTGAATCATAAGAATATGATTCAAAGCTGACAAATTCCAACGGATAATGGCGGTGATCTGTTCAAGCTCAGTGGTTCTGTTCAAATCAGACATTTTTTTACCTTCATCACAATAAATAAAGCCAGTACATGCAATGCATACGTTGAGTCAGGTTTAAGAAAGGTTATGGAAAGAGCTGGCAGGAAAGGACAGTGTGATTACAGTGTGCTCTCTTCTTAATATAAGAGGCTGATTAATGTGTGACCAATCCGCATCACAAGACCGTCGGCTACTACGCCAACAGAATCTCTCCATCCTGCTTCACTTTAGCTGGTTTTCGCTCTGAAAACAAGACAAGAGCAGAAAGTTAGAAAGAGGGAGCCACATACTGGCAGTTTTAAGTAATGCTGCATTTGATCTTGAAGAGATTCACACCCTTCTCTAGCTCGGGCACTGCAGGCAAGGGCTCAGAGGGCACTTCAGGAAGTTGAACATCTTCATCCTTTGAAACAGAAGAAATCAGATCATTTCAGCCAGTAAAAGGGGGAAAAAAAGCCTAAAATAAGCAGACACCTGCTCTGATAGAGAAGAGCGTACCTGAGTGATGGCCTCCAGCTCTGCCAGCACGGCCTCCTCATCCTCCTGGCTCAGGGAGCCTGCCAGCATCTCATCGATTTGCTGGAGGGGAAAAAAAAAAACATTCAGAGCTGCATCAAAGCCATGCTAATCTGATAATACTATCCTGTTATTAACCAATTACTGAGACAGTTTGTAATATTTGTAAATATCTATATGTATAATGTATAGTAATAATCATATCAGTCATTAATAAAGACATCCTATGTTCACATGGTTCGCGTCATCGATGCCGTCAGTCACACACATCACACACGTCTGCGGTATGAAATACACCAAACTTGGTGAATTTGATCCAATACTCTTATTGAGCTATTTCATACCAACAGGAGCCCTGATACAAATACTCAGTATAGGTTCAGTGTGTCCAGGTTTGTATTTGTTCATTCAGAGGCCATTTTATTTACCATTTACAAAATACAGTGCATGCATAAGCTTGAAATTAAAATAAAGTCCTTGTCCGGGGCCTTTCTGAAAGCTCTAGCATGTATACCCACAACCTAACGGTCATTAGTGTTAACCACAGTGCTCTTGAATGCTCGATTGTGATTGGTCAGAAGGTGTTGATTTGATTTTGCCATTATTATCTGTAACAGCAGCTCTGACAGTTCCAGCTGCAAGTTTTATATTAATGCACTCGTTCTAACATGTTATCATTTCTATACTAACAACTTACACAGGGACGTGCATGGGGCACTTGTACATACTGATTAAACATGGTCTAACTATTGGTTTGGTGAAGTTTTCTGTGAGGAGATAATTAATGAACGTTTTTGGAAGGAGTCCCCAGCGTCAGTGCTTTGTAACTGTCAGAGGTACAGCAGAGCTGTAATGTTAAGATTTCTGCCAGGTCTTCAGGATGGACGGCTTTGTGGATTTTCAATAACATGAAAAGCTATATGTATCTGTTTTATTAACTTCAAGTGAAAGAAAAAAAGAGAGGCTAGTGAGGGAATGGGTGTTTATAGCTGCTATAATGTAAGCAGCATATTATAATGTTTTGCAGACATTTCACAACATGAAATGCAACTATAAATGGATAAAAAAAGTAAGACATTTCATTTTTTATTAATGAAAATCGATTGATGGCAAAATCGCTGTGGTATAAGAGGAATACAGTACTGCTGCTTGTTATAAACAGTTTGAGGTGTGCTGTTATTGGGAAATAATCAACTTCCAGGTGGTAACTGCATCACACTACTTTGTCATTGATTTTTTTTCCTATAACAGCACACCCTGGGATGTTTTATTCCTTTCTTAACCACTGCCACCACTGGCCCTGTAACAATGGGTAGATGACAAAATGGTTTTATACAATGGCACAGAAAAGAGATGAAGCACAGCGCTGGGGCAGCAGTAACCACTTGTACTGTAAATGATAAAAGGACAAACCTTCTGATATTCTACGGCATCCTGCGTCTCCTCCATTATTCTCTCCACTTCTTCAATGGACAGTGCCTGTGGAGACGAGATATCCTTTAAACGCAAGACATTTCCTCAGGAACATTAAAGCACCATGCGTTCATTAATGGATTTATTAAAACAAAAAAGGATTTAGCAATTTTTTTAGCAAAGTGTTTTAGGTTTGGCTTTATCTATAATCACTTAATCTGTAAACAATGGACCACACAGAAACAAGTCTTTCTTGAGTACACAGATTTTTTTCTGGACTGTGAAGCGAGAGACATCTGCCAAGAAATAGCTATGACACTTCATAATTGCGCACAAAACTAGCCTTCATGTGAGCTCCTCACCTCATGCATTTTCTTCAAGCAGTCATTGCCAACCTTCAGACCTTCCAAAACCTTTACTTCAATCTGAGCAAATTCAAGGTCTTGGACCTGCAAAGGGAACATATAGGCACATTAGTTGCTTTTGACATACTGCGTCCTGCTACTTTTAAAAAAAAAAAAAAAAGAGAGAGAGAAAAAAAAAAAGTAGGACATGTCCACAGAGTGAAGTGCTCTTCAGAGTGTCACTCATTTGGATCATTAATGCAGTCTCAGGAGAGCAGGAGATGACTCTCACCATGCGCTCTAGGTTGCTTATCTGGGTCTCAGTCTTGTCCAGAAGTTGATCCTGGTAGCGCTTTTTTTTGAGCAGCAGAAGAGCTCTTCTACAACCACAAGACCACAGGAAGCAGTCATAAACCTCAGTGTACTTACCATGAATATTCACTCAAAACTCATAATGGAAACATATTAAACTCTGTTACACTTAACACTTTAATAATAAAGGTCTTAGAAATGAGCAGACATCAGAGATCATCTTAGCAAAGTTGTTCTTCTGAACTTTTAACTAATGTTCCAAAACTGAAGCAATACATTAAAACAAATTTCGGTTATTTACACTTTCAAAAAGGTTTAATCCTGTTTCAGTTCCATTTTAGCATATATATATATTCCCTAACCAAATGATTTAAACACTTGGCTGTAATGTTGTCATTTAGTATCATCCTCTTTGAACAACACAACTGAACTAATTATATGAGAGAAGATAAATGAAGCTCCATTAAAGTTACTCTTTCTTCCCATCCTTCAGCAGTTGCTTGGCTAGAAGCCTCTCTTTCTCCAGCTGGACGGTCAGTTTTCTCTGGTACTGCTTCAGTTTATCTCGCTGCTGTTTTAGTTGCTGTAAATAAAGAAAGGAAAAGGAATAACGAAGTGAAATAAATCATATTTAAGATGCTACATTGCAACAAATCTATCACAATAACCTGTGTGGGACCTTGATGTAAATCACTGCAGTTTCCTAACAGACTAAACTAATCTGACTGAAGAGCACGCAAGAGAATACAGACTTTATACCAAAGCCCTGCTAACTGCTTGATTCTGATCGGTCAGAAGGTGTTGATTTTTTTTAATGTCATTAATGGTAGTTCCACAGGTTTATATTAATGCTCTCTAGCAACAACATATGAACTGTTTTGTAGCAAGGACGCTCCACATAAACGAAATTAAATAAATTAATTTAAAAAAAAAAAAGTGTAATAATTGGTATGGTGACATTCACTGTGAGGATGTTTATTTAACATTTTATGGAAGGAGTCTCCAGTGTCAGCGCTTTAACAGTCAGATGTAAATCTGTCACTTTAGGTTGTAGCTGATTTTTTTGTCTTATTGTCTTCAAGAGAGAGAAAAAAAGAGAGGTTGGTGAGGAGCTGAGTGTTTGTGCGGAAGCGGGAGCTCAGTGTGGAAGCAGGAGCTCGGCTGTTAAGGTGCTGGACTGATGATTGGAAGGTCATGAGTTCAATCCCAGCACAGGCAAGCTGCCACTGCTGGGCCCTTAAGCAAGGCCCTTAAGTCTCTACTGCTCAGGTGTATAAAATGAAATAATTGTAAGTTGCTCTAGATAAGAGTGTCTGCCTTAATACCATAAATGCAATGCTTATAAGAGGAACCAACTCCTTTTAAAGACATTCATTAATTGTAGCTATAAAGTGATTAACAAAATACATCAGAGAATTGTAAGTGCTGATATAAGAGGAATAAACTACAATGGAGCATGCTGTTATTGGAAACTACTCAGTTTCAGAGTTGATACACCACAGTTATTTCATCATTCCTTACTTAACTATCCATAGCTGTCAACTCATTTAAACCCCAGGGCCAGTCATACAGGACACCTGACTAATCCCAGTGCATGCAGCCGTTTATCCATGAAGACTAATCGCTTTAGTGGTATTTAATTAGCGTTACCCAACAGCCTGAGCAGAACTACAGAGACACAGAGACACAGACAGAGAGAGAGAGAGAGAGAGAGAGAGACAGACAGACAGACAGACAGACAGAGTGAGACAGAGAGTGAGAGAGAGACAGAGAGTGTGTGTGAGAGAGAGACAGAGAGTGAGAAAGAGACAGACAGAAATATATAAAATGTTATCCAGGATGAACAGGAAAGAACAGTACCAAGATAGCCCGGTCCTGCTCTGTTACTCGACTTAGGCGTCCTTTTCTGGCGAAAACGTTTCCCATTGCGTTTTTCCCACATCCCCGCCACTTCTACTCCACCTGACTCTTTTCTGAAATAAAACAACTATTTTCTCTCTTTGAAATGCATTCCACTAAATGCTGTATGATGCTGATATTCACATCGCCTGAGTCACTCCACTAGTCCACTTTAAAACGCTCACCTGCTAGCGACCAACAAACCGGAAGTGACGTTAGCCAGCAACCTGATACTGGATCAGCTTCCCCGACCCCAAAATACCCAAACTAAATATTAAACCTGATCTCAGATCAGAGGCATCGTTCTAACTCCAGCGTCCACTGAGAATGATACGATACACCACAATACGCTACAATATACACTACTTCCGGTTTCCTGTCAGGCGAAAAGGCGAAAGTCCTGTCTAAATAATAAAAGTCTCTTAAGGTTTTCTAGTCAATTCATTTTTGTTGAAATTTTAGTTTACAGAATTGTCTTTACCTGGACCCGGAGTCAATGGAATAGCTTCTTATAATATACTTTTAAATATATACTGTAAATGTATACCGTATATATCAGTATTTTTTTTTAGAACTAATAAGTAATCCACAGGTTACGAAATAGTGTTTTAGCTCAGAAATGTACCTGTCAATACCTAAAATATGAAGTTAAGTGATGTGTCATTTACAAATGAGTCGACTCTTTGAACAGGTTCTTTTAGGTAAACACTGGGAGCCAACTTACATATCTGACCAGTAAAAGAGTCTGTGGTGATTCACTGAAAATGTATTCTGTATTGATAAAACTCTAATGTGGTAAATCACATACAGAGCAACTTATGCATCCAGTGAAGCTGATCAACATATGAGCCAATTTTAGTTAGTAAAATATTTAGCTAAGTAAAATATTTTGTGTATGACATGAGGCACTGCTGCTTGTTATAATGATGCCAAAGTTTGTGGACACCTGACCATTACTCTGACATGTGCTTGTTGAGCATCCTGTTCCAGATTTAGTCTCCCTTTGCTGTTATAATCGTCTCCATTCTTCAGGGAAGGCTTTCCACTAGATTTTGGGGTGTGGCTGTAGGGGTTTTCTCATTCAGCTACAAGAGCGTTAATGAGACGAGGAGGCCTGGGGTGCAATCAGCATTCCAGTTCATCCCAAAGATGTTCAGTGGGGTTGAGGTCAGGTTTCTGTGCAGGCCACTCGAGTTCTTCCACTCCAATCTTGGCAAACCATGTCTTCATGGAGCTTGTTTTGTGCACAGGGGAATTGTCATGCCAGCACAAGTTTTAGTTTCAGTGAAGGGAAATTGTAATGCTAGAGCTTACCAAGACATCCTATACAACTGTGTGCTTCCAACTTTGTGTAAAGTCTGTTGGAGGAACCACATATGGGTGTGATGGTCAAGTGTCCATATAGTTTTGCAGCAACAACAAAAAAAATTCCATGGACCCCCCCTGAACAATTTTATTTCATGAACATCGTTTCAATGTGCACATGCAATATGTTGGCTGTTTATTAGATCCATAGATCTTTCCATTTCTGAAATATCCCCCAGCAGAACACATTAGATAGGTCTAAGTTGACATTAATTACAGGTCTGTTTATTTTTGAATCAATCCATTTTGGATTAAACAAATTCAATTCCAGTCAAACCGGCAAATAACAATGTAAATTCAAATAATAATAAGAACTCTATTGAGTTGTGACTTCCACCACTGTAACAGAAACTTTTTTTAAAAAATCATGGAACCCCTGGCTATGCGTGACAGAGCCCCTATTGAGACCCAATATATATTGGTTGTGTATCAGGGAGGTGGATATCAGGCTAAATGTGTAAGAAAGGGGCACTTCACAGTGATTTTACCATATGATCTAAATCTAAATCAGTTATTCCACCCAGTGAAGACAAAACATACGTGTAAATACTGGGACTGGTAATGCCATTACATACTTGGAGATGAATATAAAAACAGTTAAATTATAATCTTAACAACTGGCTGATGCCATAAATATTTTTATGGTGGAGTAAGAATTTATGCGACCATTTAACTGACAAACTCTCAAAGAACCAAAAATTTGTAGTATGCTGAAAAAACCTGGCAAGCGGCTCGAGAAAGGCTTGGAGAGCAACTAAAGTCATCCAAGGACATAAACGACTGCAAGTCTAATGATATTAACAATATCTTGCTTTAATTTGGTTTGTCTCAAGACCCTCTTCAAGAAACTGTTATGATCTGACTGGAAACTATCTGTAAATAGTGAAACTTGTTTAGTACACAACCACAATAAAATGAACAAATTATTTATTTAATCAGGTTTTACATTTTCCAAACTGGTTCAAAACATAAACAATAGAAAACCTTCTGAGAATAAAGACATCAGAAAGGAATACTGTTAGAATCCAGGCTATATATCTTTAACAGTATAAGTACAATTTCAATCTTGTTCAGCATGTCACTCAGTGAGTGATGCCTAAAGCTTCTTATTCAAAACTGATGCCTATCCAGCACTGAAAAAGCAACAAGCTAACATGTGGAGCTCAGGCATATTCACACAGTACATCAGCATACATATACTAAAGTATTGACTGCTTTAGCCTTAACCTTGCATTGAGTAACAGAAAGCTATTTCAACACAGATCCTAAAAATAAATCAAATCTTTCAACACATGGTTAACCTACAGTCCTGGCCTGTGATACAACTCTCGATGCTTGAAATCATAATCGACCGGTTTGAATGCAAACATTGATGAGGTAAAAGTTCATTGCACTGAGATGTCATAATTATGTACAGAAGCTCTACAGGTAGCAGCACCATTTATTCTTTATAATGCAAAACAATGTTTTATTGTGGTATCATGTTCAAATGATCTTTCCATTTTTGTTCCTGTGTGAATTTATGCCACAGACAACTAAAAGACATTTGTGTAACAAATCCAACCATTTTTTTTTTCAACATCTCACAGTTTGTATATTTTCCGGTACTGACCAAAAAGTTGTATTTACATGGTGGTCGATGTATGCTGTTAGCCTGTAAGGCCTCCTCTTTGGAGAGGTTTCTGCGTGGAGTCAAAATACTGAACTGCAGGTCTTGAATTTCTCAATATGGAGAACGGGGAAAAAATGTATCCACAGAGATAAAAGTCTGATTTAAATATCATCTATGAGTACTCCAGAGTGGTTTCGGCTCCTTCAGGGTTCAGACACTCACACTTTACACCTGGTAGTCACTTCCAAAATGTCGTGTCTGGGCATCAGTCATAGACAGGTAGGTGGTCCTCATGCTGGGTGAATACTAAACAGAAGAAAGAAAAGGAGAAGCATAGAAACAGAAGCTCTGTTATCTGCTATTTGTCTGCTATCATATGCTATAAAATATTTTTAATTAATCTCAGTGAATGGGTATTGGACAAGAGGCACTATCTTGTATGTGCTGTCAGGCCATTGTGATATTCAGAATATGAACAATGGCAGGTAGAAATACTTTCAGAAGCAGTTCAAGCAGAGGTGAAGATGTGAGATTGAGAAGCACTCTGAGACAAAATAAACAAAAATCAATAAAATCTCCAGTTACATATACAACTGTGGTTCAAAGGGAGGTCACAATGAACCGGATACCATGTTGTGCATGTGTGTACATATACCAAGACCTTCCAACAAAATCACAAAGTGAGCATATGGTGTAGTATTTGATATAAATATTATTGTTATAGACACACAGTTTCCATGGCATCTTCTCACCAAGGTTCCACCAGAAGGGTGCTGGTTCCCAGTGACAATGACAAGTAACCCTGGAGGTTATCCGGTGTTCATAAAATCACAGGCATCCAGCACGGAACTGAGAGGTGAATGCTGGACTGATCAACAGAATGGTACTCAATGCAGTAGCCCTGGAGTTCCAAATATACTTCAAAAAGTATGAAAATACTGCAAGCTGTGTAGAGATGACTATCGACTGCTTTGGAGGACAGGGTACCTGTAACTCTGCCTGTAGTCACAAGCTGTTACAATATAGCTCCAAGCTTTACATGATCTCCCATGAGGGGCCAGAAGAAGAAAAGGAACACTGGCTGTATAATAACAGAATGTATATCAAATATGTCCTCATACAGGCAGTTTGCGTCTTTGTTGGAGGGTCTTGGCTTTGGAAGGTCTTGCATGTACTTGCACAAGGAGGTATCCAGGTGATTCTCACCTCCCGTGGTAGTCAGGACGGATGACACTGAACAACAAGAACACAGCAGTAGGTCAGAGCTCACACTCCTGAGGAGACGTGTTATGACTAATTTAATCCATAACAAACAAACTGCTTGGCTGTGCTGAGAAACATAGTGAAGATGAGCGAAGAACAACTGCACTGTTGGACCAGATATTATAACCTAAGAGGAAATCAGTGTAGAGAAGACGAAGGACAAAGGCAAATAATGAAGATACTGTACTTGTTAAGAAGTCCACTTACTGTATCTACATGTCTGCAGATATAAATCCAGAAAAGAATAAAGAAAGAGGGAAAACAGTATTTAAATGTGACTGGATTTTTAACATTAGCATGAATTTTGCATCAGTCTTTCTATAAAATAACTATAACACATCTATTATTGAGTTGATGAATAATAAGACATTTAGCACTTGTAACTCATGCACACACTGCACTTTATGGGAATTTGATTCCTCGTCCCTGTACACTCATGACACTGATATACATTCCCCTGATTCTGCACAATTTCACTCACAGTGTGTTGATACATACATAAATGTATTAGTGCATTTTTATTTTTGTACTGCATTTTTGTATACATACATTTTGTATATTTCATATTATACTGTACAGCTGTGTGCACTCTACTGTAGTTTCTCCTGTCATGCTGCAATAATCATTATCGAGATGGCATGACAAATCTGATAACAGGTTACAGCAAAACACGTTAACATTTATAATGTAGATTTATATCTGTTGTCAAAAAGCGCAAACGTAGGTGTCAATTAGCCTCATGAACACCTCCCTTAAAGAGTTACTACAGGCTTTATAACAGCTGTCAGAAAAAACCTTTATAAATGTTTATGTAGGTGAAGGGGACATGTATGTGTCATG
>CM074957.1:9634236-9665892 GCA_037577455.1 Pangasius macronema
CTATCTATCTATCTATCTATCTATCTATCTCTCTCTCTCTCTCTCTCTATATATATATATATATATATATATATATATATATATATATAAACACACGCATATAAAAGCAATACAATTACAATGAATTTACCATGGGCACAGAGGTTATAAGAATGCTCTTACCCCTGATAAAGCCACTGTAACACCCTTGAGTGGCTTATTGCTTTATTATACTATATATAATTTCATATATATTTCTATATTTGTTCATTTCTTTTTGTTCTTTTCATTATTTAATATGTAGCATAGCTTGATGGAGAACTGACAGGCAAAAAGGAATCATCAGAGCCAAAGAGGAGGCATTCAATGCTAATCCCTAAAACCAGCAGGGGGCAGTCTTGCTCTAGCCCAAAAACACTGATTCATGTTTATTATTTCAGCGTATACAGAACAACTTGGCTGAAAATGATAAGATTGCTTGCTGTATGGCTCACAGGTTTACCCTGACATACCGAGGGCGGTGGTGAACCTCTTCCAATCAGCGGTACATTTTCATATCGAGGATTTCCGGCAAACAGCATCGACTGATTCCTAATTGATGAACAGAAACAAGAATGAGCAAGGCATGGGTGTACATATAACCACTTAGACGATTATGCTCCAAACAGCTAAAAGAGCTCAGGAAAAGTACATAACTCTTGCATGTATTTTGCTTTTAGTTAGGATAAACTCACATGTACTCTGGAGGGGGAGCGGTGGAGGCGGCTGGCGGCGGTGGATGCAGGCTGCTCTGGCTGCCCAGGCTGCTGCTATAGCTGCAGAAGCTGTGCACGTTTGTGCGGCTTGTGTTGTACGGGGCCATGCGCCGTGACTGCGGGTTAAATGGGTCCTCCTCGTCTATGTCATCATAGTTCCTGTCCCTGTGCGCATAGAGAGCAGACTTGGTTTGAGGTGCTGTAGACATTAGCATCTCCATTTTTGTCACCTTTGTCTTTTTTTTTTTTTTTTAAATCAATTTAAATCAATTTACTGCTTTTTTCCTTCTCTATTTCATCTTGGTGATAATTCGTTAGGAGAGAGGTTTGCATTCGCATATCAAATCTCATTCATTTTGTCTCTGTATTCTTTTTGGAAATGAATACAGTAATTGAAGAAAAGCGTGCTTTAATTCCTACTTTATTTCATGAGCTTTGCTGCCATTCGGAAATCTTTTGCATCGAAGGCCAGTTAATGTGGATGCATAACTTATGTAACATGAGCAAAAAAAAAAAAAATGGACTCCTGGCCTAATGAGTCAATTTCACTATATTACTACATCTGGATGAATTTATGTTTGGAGGAAGTCAAAGGATGCCTTTTAGCCTCAACGTCTCCTTCCAACTGCTAAGTATAGTGGGGATCCATAATTATATGGGCAGCCATCTCATGGGAATTATTCCATCCAGGGATTGCTTTGCATGTTTAATAGGGAACAAATTTTAAAACGATTTTACAGGACCAGGTGCACCCTGTAGTGCAATCACTCTTTCCTGATAATGGTTCAATATTCTATGAGGGGTTTGATAAGCACTAGGATGAAGTCCTCCCGCGATCTCTCTAATCAACGGATGTAAAAATTGTTTAACCTTTATGGGATCATATAGAGCACATATTACTATTTTCTTGAAAACAGTTGATCATTCCGCCACTAGTCATTCATGACTTACATCACAAGAAGTATTAAAGCTGTTCTGAAGGCAACGGCTGATCCTCCTCTTTTTGCTGTCCTTGATATTAATATACTCTTGCATGTTTCCATTATTTCCATCAATTATGAAACTTTTACATACTTATAGTATATGCATCTGTATTCACATTAAAAAAAAAACAGTAATATTGCTAAGAACTGGTCTCTAAATAATGAAATAATTTCCCCCGAAAAAACTATTGTTAGCAGCAGTAAACAGGAGGCAGGTTTTCTTACCAAAACAAGGTGATGTTTACCTGCTGGCTATGAGAATAAATGCTCGTGGAATGGTGCAAAGCATAGCACAGAAAGCGCAGGCTGCCAGCAGGGAGAAGAGGCAGAGGTAGAGTAGGCCCTCCACTCCATCATAACACAAGCCCACCAGGGCATCCAGATAGTCCTGCCATGGAAACACACAAGCAAAACACACAGAGGCTGTTTCAGCTTTTCCTATGTGAGACAGATACAGTGTGCTAAAGAGTGCTTCTCACCTTATGAAGACTGCGGCAGTCCAGCAAGGCTGTGAGCTGATGCAAGCTGAATTCTGTGGCATTCAGGAGGCCTTGAATGCCCAACAAATCCCTCTGAAAATATGCATGCACAAATAACATCATTTACGTTTAAATGAAAAAGAGGCAGATCTTACAATACACGTGAAATGTGTGGAGGTGTGAAGCTCTTGCCTCAGCAGTGGGGAAGATAGAGAGAGAAACATGTAGCAAGCCTTGGACCTGAATCTGCATGGTTGTCAGGGACCTCTGGAAGATGGTCAGTGACTGCAACACAGGGATAAGACTTCAACATATTTACGCTGATGTCTGATGTTTAAAATGTAGCATTTGAGTATTTGTACTGTATTTGTACTGTAGGAATAGGCATCAGCTTACAACTTGAATGTACAGTAATTATTAATATTACACCAATATAAATAATAATAAATAATTAATTAGAAATGTAATCTTGCTTAAATTCTTTAATTGCTCAAGAGACCCTGAAGCATCTCTGTACTTTTACCCTCTCTGAGGAAGCTAGGATCTGTGAATATGCATGAAGTTGCAATTTGGAAATGCCACCTGCCATCCAAAAGAGCTGCCATTTTACTGCTAGTAAAAGAGCTCAAATTTCTCACAGGTTGACAAAAGTGCCATTTCAGTATCTGAGTTCTGATTTGCATGGTTTGCTTGCATTGCAATTGGTTTGCATTTATTTATTCATTCATCTCCAGTATCTGCTTTATCTTGGTTAGAGTTCGCAATGGATCCACGGGCTATCCTGGGAACACTGGACGTGAGGCAGGAATACACTTCGGATTCACACACACTCACACACACTGACACGCTCATTTATACCTAGGGGTAATTTAGAGCAGCCAGTGCATTTACCAGGATGTTTCTGGGAAATGGTTTGCATTGTAATATCCATTATTTACTTGTAACCGAGCCAGTCAAAATATACCATGCCATAGCATGCATAGTAGGTTCTGTGGCAACACTTTTCCTGCTACCACATCATCCTGTAATAATTTGTATATTAGATGTTCAGCCTATAGCTAACTGAGCTCATACTTAACATTCCCTGAATCAGTTTCTTACTGGGATACTGAGACAGTGTCTGCTTTCAGTGGGAAAATGTAAATTTGCTGTGCTAACAAATTTGACATAAACGCCAGGTGATATTGTCAGAATCAGCCATCAAAGAGGAGTTAAAACATTTAACTGTTGAGGTCAGGAGTACTTTAATGAGTACAGTTAAAGCCATGTTTTACTATATGCTTCTGCCTCAGTTTTTACACCACGCTCTAGTTCCAACAAACCAAACTAATGCCTACCTTTGGCAGGAATCCCACAGGAAGTCAGACAAAACTAATTACCACAAACCCGCAGACTAAAGGGTTCCATTTGATCCAAGTTTATTCTCATATCTTCTTTAAGTAATTAAATTACGCATGCTGATATTTTAATCATGCCATAATAATGGGGTTAACACGGAGCTTTCTCTCAATTAACTGGTCCAATTACGCCCATCGGCCCCTAATAACAGCTCTGTCTGAAAGTTCATAAGCAGAGAGAATACAGCGCCAACCTGCTGAAAAGGGGTGGGTAGAGTCTGGCTGCAGTAAAGGTAGTAATGGGCTACATCTGTAAGGCACAGTAAGAAAACAAGAGCTTGTTAGCAACTCTCATTTCTATTGCTCACACATGCTTATTTTAATAAACTGTATACAAGTGAACTGACTCATGGAGTATAAGATATTGTGTATTAATGCCTAGATCCACATTGTAGGAAACTGTACTGAATTCACTTGCCTTCACTTAGGAAGTCCTTTGTCTGATTCACAATAAATTTTTCAGGGGCCACACAGAAGTCACTGGCACCCTAGGAAATTAAAAGTAAAGTGAATTATAATGCACATGATCCATATCAGAAAAACATTATCTGCTTGAGACAGTCAGTTATCTGATGTGCATGTGGGAGAGAGAAAAGCAATGCAATAACCAATGTAAATAGAATATAAATAACTCCTCGCAGGCATTTTAGAGAGACAGATGTGTGTAATTTAGTGAATGTTACTTGTGTTGTACATTCCATACCCTAGGCCCAAGAGGTTAATCTTATCCATCTCCAGAGTTGTATATGAGACAGTCAGCCAAGGATGTGTATGTGTTATAAAAGAGGAAGCCATTTATAAGCAATGCAATAAAAGATTGCATAAATAACTTCTCCTGAGATTTCAGAGATGCTGGTGAGTGTATTAAACAGAATTTAAGGAATGTTGGGTGTGCTGTAGATTCAGTGCAATTGAGCCATTAAAAACACAAACATCTGTTGTTACTGTTCTGCACTATTGGAGACTTGCTACATGCCACTTTCTTAATACTGTACATGTTGTACATGCTACGTTCTACATTGCACATAATGAAAGCTGTGCAGAGAGGCCCAAAACCAAATGTAGTTACAGACTCAAATAGTGAGTTCACACTTCATGGCAAAAACTAATCAAACTAGTAGTACAACTGTGTCCTGAGATACAAAGTTGGCAACCAAAGAAGCAATTATTTTAAGCAAAACTATTCACATACAAATGAAGTACATTTAGAATACATTGGTATGCAATGACACCTGTGGTCTCAATGGGTGGTCAAAAAAGAAGTAGAAATTTAATATCAATATAACTTTAAGGGAAAATGTTATATTACATATTATTTTCAGGACAGTTAGTTCTTAAACATATGTTATCTATCATCATTTCACTGGCCTATCTTCCGTCAATGTAACACTAATGTTATTCCACTGTGCGATGGCACAAAATGTATTTTGTGTCACTTTCCTAAATTATGGATGAAGTAGAATTAAATGCCTGCATTACTGAAATCTCGCTGTGCGTTACACAGACAGAATTAATAAATCTCCACACAACAGAAATTGAAAGAATATGCTGCATCAGAGGACAATCCTAAGACTATCTTAAATGAGATAGCAAATGTCCAAAGTAACACCACATTACAGCGTTTGTTCTGTAATCTCAAAAATTAATTCAAAACTATATTTCAAACTACGATGTCTTGTAACTACCTTATTTACTATTGCTAAGATGAAAGAAAATGGCTTTCTTGTCTGCATGTCCTACTTGTATGTAGACATGTGACCTAAAGCTACTGCCTTATATACATTTGTAGCTGGACGGCAACGTGAATGAGAGAGTGGACTCCCGTCCTGCCTAAACCCTGCTGCCAGACCAAAACCTACCACTTACTAAAATATCGATGGGGTTTTATTGAGTTGTATAAAAGAAGCATAAAATCCAATATTCTATCCACCCAAGCCACAAAACAGAAGAAGAGCGTAATCAAAATAAATGGCGCTCATCCCCTACAGCTTCCACATGTATCTAGAATACAACAGGTTATTCATAACCACAAAACAGCTTGTACTTTTGCAATTTAGCATTTGCTGGAAGAGACAAAAGCTACTGCAACTCAAAGTGAAGAGAGTCAGTTTGATCTGGTCAGGTTGCAGGGTTCCCCTGTGCAACCAAAGACAATGGCTCACATGCTGTTACAAAAAAGAAAGAGACAGAAACATAAGCCAACATACAACAACAGGGAGCATTATGACAGATGGTTGTAACATTAGCCAATTTGTGCTTTTGTTAAAACTGCAACAGACACTAATAAGAATATCTGAGCAACATCTAAAACAGTAGGAAGAGGGCAATTTTTTGGGGAAAAAAACTGCTATCTCCTATATCTATCTAAAACATAGCTGACACCAAAACACAAGCAGGGTAGCATAGCACACACCAGTGCAGCACACACTAGTCAGGAATTTTTATACTGATGAAACAAATCTTCTACTTCATTAGTGTAAGATAGCAACATTTGAAATGACCTTGACTGAAAAACAGTATTTACTCAGCCTTTAGGATCATGGTGGCCTTAACTGAAATCACAAACATACCAGTTCCATTTTGAATCAAATTAAAAATTCTTCTGCCTCCTCCACACTCATTTGCACAAGTGTAACAGCTGAAAGACACTGCAATTACTGCGCTTCATCATATTCATCTTCTTGCAAATGAAATCTGGAGGAGACCTGTTATTTTCTCTAATTGACTTGAAGCGCAGCTGCAGCCACATTTGTTGCTGCTCTTCAGTGGAAATATTTGGACAGGTTTCAATCTAAGTGTGTAGCATTTACGGATGTGCAAAGGTACATATTTTCAAAAACGATCACTTGGGTTTTCTGCATGACTGGTTGCATAATTGGTCAGAGGAAAGTCCTGCATAGCTGTGAGTAATGAGGCTAGTTTAGGGCCATCTTCATCTGAAACTAACGTTTCTTTGTTACTAACATATACATACATAAACCAGTTAAATAAATATCTATCTTTTACTGTACCACAAGAATCATTATCATCGTCGCAGAAAAACAGAAAGTGAGCTAGATTATGCACAATAACTAGAAATTTGCTCAGAACACAGAAATTGCCCTGAAAAGCAGCTGCTTTCATGGCAGTAGTGTTTAACAAATAATGACTATTATTCAAAGACATCATTTTGCCACCATGAATTGCTAACCAATGGCTGTTAATTAATGGCTTGTATTGTTTATGTAATATGCTTATGGAAGCACAATTGCCTATAGGTTTCCTCTGAAATTAATCTTATACATTAGAGTTAAATAACCAGTCACTCACACCTACATACTTTTGTCATCATATTTGCTATGAATGCAGAAATCTGTGTTGTATTGTTTTGGCTACTTACTGTACTGACAAGTGTAACATACTGTGTGTAGTGTGACATAAACCCGCAATGTACTGCACTGTTATATACCTGACTCTATGCAACTGCTCGCAATCACTCTCCATGACAAAAACAAATCTGACACAAGTAAACTTTCGGCTCTATAATACAGTGATTGCAACCAAAGACACAATTTTCTTAGGGAAAACTGTTTACAAAAAGCCCAGCCAGAAAACATCAGTATGCAAGGACACCAACAAGCCTCCTGAGGAGATCAATGAAGAGGCAGCAGTTTAAATTTCAGTGCACATTTAAAAAAAGATGAACTTTTTTTTTTCAGGAAAGTGGGTGTTGAAACATATTTTGAACATCTTGATTTCATTTCCCTCCTCAGTGTGACAGTCTCATTTTATTCCACAATGAATATAAATTACACTTTTTATATAATCGAGATACCATAATCAGATTATTGTTAACCATTTATCTGAAAACAAAAAAATGGAGATTAAAGTACCCCACCAGTCGATCTCTCTAAATGACTTGTCAGCTGTGGGACGCTGATTGATCATTCGAACCATTCCTAATAGCATTTATGTTCTACATTGTATTCTACATGGATTAGGAGAAAAGGGTCGTCAGGCCTGCGGGACCTGAATCAATATGGCACAGCGGCAGGGGGGCACTACACTTCACTGAGAGTGACTGACCCCTGATTCTGCCCTTCATCAACCATGCTAAGACTCAAACCCCCCAGAGACATAGAGTCAATGGCTGGTGTCTGAGGAGTGACATCATTAATCGCTTTCCTGCTTCTCTGTAGAGAAACAGATCTGGTTCCAAATGGCTAGTTCCTTAAAACAACCAGGAAGGAGAGCAACTGTGCTGGTTCCACAAGGGTTAACAGCACAGAAAAATCGATGGGTAAACTACCAGCTGAAAGCATTAATTTTGCTTACAATCAGCTTACTTTTGTTCTGTGAAGAAATGATAAATACTCCTAGAGATGCTTGTATCTGACATTTGCCTGAAACACTGGTTCCATACTTGATGTATAATTTTTTAGTCCAATCCGCTGACATCATGTCAGTACAGATCTTTGCATATGAATGCAGTTCAGAAATTTTCTGGAAGCATGCCACCTTCACGTCTGTGATGTTTTTCTGTGAGGAAGCTAACATTAGCTCAGTAATGGTTATCGACCAATATTCAGAGTTCTGATATAAGTATCCCATCAAAATATGAAAATGCATCCTTAAATATCTATATACTATATAGCCTTTTACCTATAACTTGAGACTCTCAGTTGTCTGAGTCACAAGAGTGTGGAAAAGAAACAGCTGTGCAGATAAAGAAGGTTTTTCTGGATAATCCGTCTCTGACATGCACACAACTAAGAAGTCTTAGATACTGGCACAAGTACTGAATACAAAATGTACACAGTGTAGCCAGTGCATGTATGCACATGCATGTCTAAAAGAAAGTGTGTGTGAAATAAAGAAACAGAGAGAGAGAGAGAGAGAGAGAGAGAGAGAGGGAGAGAGAGAGAAAGAGAGGGAGAGATGGGGAAGGGCAGACACAACAGAACAGAGGTGCAAGCAGCACCTTGACCTGTTTATGCCATGAGTGACCCAGAAGGACGAGCTGTTTACAGCAATTAGCCAGAAGGTTGTTTAGCCTGATTGACCAAGGACTAGGGCTTTGTAATCAGCTTTAGTAAGCGGCCTGCACCGCTGAGACATGCAGACTAATGTGAATAGCAGTCACTGAGCCTCAGTAATCTTCTGAAGAAAGAAGTTAAACTTTACTCCCTCTGTCACCACAACAATGACCTAGAAACACCAGCATGTTTCTATAAAAGACCTGATCAGCTGCAACTGTGTGATTGCACAGATGGTGTTTAAACTGTAACAGGTAGTGTATAAACTGTAACAGGTAGTGTATAAACTGAAACATGTAGTGTATAAACTGTAACAGGTAGTGTTTAAACTGTAACAGGTAGTGTATAAACTGTAACAGGTAGTGTATAAACTGTAACAGGTAGTGTTTAAACTGTAACAGGTAGTGTATAAACTGTAACAGGTAGTGTTTAAACTGTAACAGGTAGTGTAGTGTATAAACAGTAATACATAGTGTTTTAACTGTAACAGGTAGTGTATAAACTGTAACAGGTAGTGTAGTGTATAAACAGTAATACATAGTGTTTTAACTGTAACAGGTAGTGTATAAACTGTAACAGGTAGTGTATAAACTGTAACAGGTAGTGTAGTGTATAAACAGTAATACATAGTGTTTTAACGGTAACAGGTAGTGTTTAAACTGTAACGGGTAGTGTTTAAACAGCAATACATAGTGTTTTAACTGTAACAGGTAGTGTTTAAACTGTAACAGGTAGTGTATAAACTTAAATACATAGTGTTTTAACTGTAACAGGTAGTGTTTAAACTGTAACAGGTAGTGTAGTGTATAAACAGTAATACATAGTGTTTTAACTGTAACAGGTAGGGTATAAACAGTAATACATAGTGTTTTAACTGTAACAGGTAGTGTAGTGTATAAACAGTAATACATAGTGTTTTAACTGTAACAGGTAGGGTATAAACAGTAATACATAGTGTTTTAACTGTAACAGGTAGTGTATAGTGTATAGTGCAATCATGGCCTAATGGTTAGAGAGTCAGACTTGTAGCCTGAAGGTGAACCTGAAGGTTGTGGGTTCAAGTCTCAGGTCCGGTAGGGACTGTAGGTGGGGGGAGTGAATGACCAGCGCTCTCTTCCACCCTCAATACCACGACTGAGGTAAAACCCTTGAGCAAGGCACCGAACCCCCAACTGCTCCCCAGGCGCGGTAGTGAAAAAAAAGGCTGCCTGCTGCTCCGGGTGTGTGTGTGTGTGTGTGTGTGTGTGTGTGTGTGTGTGTGTGTGTGTGTGGGTGTGTGCGTGCACGTGGATGGGATAAATGCAGAGCACAAATTCTGAGTATGGGTCACCATACTTGGCTACACGTCAGTTCGCTTCATAAACTGTAACAGGTAGTGTTTAAACAGTAGTACGTAGTGTTTTCACTGTAACAGGTAGTGTTTAAACAGTAGTACGTAGTGTTTTCACTGTAACAGGTAGTGTTTAAACAGTAACAAGCAGTGTTTTATTCAGGTTAGGGGGGCCAGTAACAACTCACCACTGCAGTGGCCGTGGCCACGCCAAGTGATGCCCAGCTCAGGATAAGAGTCATCATACCTAACACCATAATACTGAAACAAAGAAAGAGATTCAGTGATTAACTGTATCATCTCTGTAAAATCCATAAAAGATTATTTTCTTACATAGACGACATCAGATTAAAAAAGCATCATAATCAGAAATATTGCTTATAAAATTATGAAAAAGAATTACTTAAAGCGAACTGTAACAATAGCAAATGAACACTTGGTCAACTTATTCTTTAATCTGGCATGTTTTCTGTACAAAAGAGGGTATCAGATTAAAAAAGTCAGTGGCATTATTTTATTAAATAACAAATCAAACTAGCGAATTAAATGGATGATAAAATAGCCTACATCCCACAGCAGGTTACAATTTCATGACCAGATTAGAGTAGCCAGATTAAATTTTATGCACAATTAACTGTCAGCACATATTATACAAAAATAAAAGAAATATTTTCATGGCCTGTGTAGTCACTTGATGCAACAGTAGACACAGCATTTCTCACCTCTGCTTATCTTCACACTACATTATATGGCCAAAAGTATGTGGAAACCTTCACACCCATGTGTGCTTTTTGAACATCCTATTCCAGATTTAGTTCCCCTTTGCTGTTATAATAACCTCCACACGTCTGGGAAGGCTTTCCACTAGATTTCTGAGCCTGGCTGTAGAGATATGCTCATTCAGCCACAACAGCATTCGTGAGGTCAGGCACTGATGTTAGGCGAGGAGATCTGGGGTGCATTTGGCGTTCTAGTTCATGCCAAAGGTGTTCAGTGGGGCTGAGGTTAGGGTTCTGTGCAGGCCACTTGAGTTCTTATACTCCAATGCTGGCAAACCAGTGGCACTGTCATGCTGGAATGCATGTTTGGGTCCCTTTTTCCCAGTGAAGCAAATTGCAAATTTATTCTACACAATTGCTGCTTCCTTTGTGGCAAAAGTCAGGGGAAGTTCCACATACAGTATGGGTGCATTGGTCAAGTATCTTTTGACCATACAGTGTATCAGCCAATGTACTTCTAGTTCATTGTTTTAAAAAAAGAAAAAAAAACAGGATGTGCTGGATCAAACACTTACTTTTTTTAAGCTGCCAAATAATGAGGGTGGAAGCCAGATCATTAAATTAAGCCAAGTTTGCGATGATTAATGTGATAATTATGACTAGAACTATTCATGCAGCAATATACTGAGCAATGCACTAGACTCTTATTAGTTAATTTATTTGAACAGTTGCCATTTTCTTATTCATATTTCATTGCATTGGTCATTATTTTTACTTGTTTCTTTTTAAATTGTCTCTTGGATGTGTTTCAGCTGACAGTAAAGAATGATTAAAAAGCAATCTGCTTCTTCATAAATACTGAACATTCGAATTTAAATCACCAACTCTGAATAGGGACTAAAATAACATCTCCCAGAATCAACAGTGGCCAGTAGTGGTCTTTCAATTAGTTCAGTGCCTGGCCAGCTAACTTTCCAACATCTCAGTTTAACTGCCCAGTTACAACAAAATTACCTATAAACGCACAAATACTGATATGCCAAATAACTGATTTGTTGATGAAAGAATAGTTTGGAATGCACATAAAGAGACTGAGTTTGGATGTTTATGGCTTATCTCAGGCACTTGGATCAATTTTATTCTTATTTTTATTTCTTTTTATTTCTTTTAATTTTATTTGTCATTATGGATTTTTTTGGGGGGTGGATGGCTCTGTGGTGCAGTGCATAGCATTACCACCTCATCCTCCTGAGTTCATCTGAGTTCATCTGAGTTCATCTGTGCAGTGTTTCACATGTTCTCCCTGTGGGTTTCCTCCAGGTTCTCCCTTGCCCTCCCACCTCCGAAAAAAACATGCAGGTAGGTAGACTGAATGCTACAATAAATTACCCCTAGGTGTGAATTAGTGTGTGAATGTGTGTGCATGGTGCCCTGCAATGAACTGGAGTCTCAGTAGGATGCAATCCCACCATGTGCCCAGTGATTCCTGATTAGGCTCCAGATCCAGCTCAATCCTGACCAGTATAAAGCAGTTGCTGACGATGAATGAAATAAATTAAATCATGCTTTTTTCAGTGTTTTTTTCCAACAATCAAACCTGGCAACACTCGCTGTTTTTCTGCTCCCTTTCAATCACAATTGAGTTTCAACAATTATGTTTCATCATGTTCCCCAGATTGGTCCCCATTATTCCATGTAAATATTGACCATTGCAACTTGGTAGACCCATAATTTGACATGGTTAAAAATTGTCCTGAATAAATTTGGCTTTTTTTAATTAGACCAATTCTATGATTTAAACAAAACAATGACAGAAAAATTATCTGCAAGCCCTGAGATGATCAGAATGCCCAAATAAAATTCTGAAATATTAGTATTGCCAAGCGTGGAATTATGATCATGTTTACCAAAGAATATTGTCCAGACGTAGCATATTTATGTGTATAGATGAGAGGGAGAGGGAGAAAGAATAATTGAGAGAGGAAGAGAAGGAGAGAAAGAAATAAAACGGGGGAAAACGACTCCCTTATGGGCGCAAAAATACAGCTGAGGTTTTCACAAACCAAATCTCTTTTCTGATGATGGTCTTAAAAGCACCAATAAAGTGGACTGGAAGCACTTAAAAATTAGTTAAGGGCGCACTCATGCACAGACATACACACTAGCGCACACACATCCTGGTAGAGCGATCAATAGGCATTAGTGGTGTAAGTGGAGGGAGCAGGGAGAGAGAGACAAGTATGAATGTATGAAAAATGAGAGAGGGTGAGAAGGGAGTAGGCAGCAAGCAAGAGGCATGATAACCACACTGTCAGTTCACACCCAACTTGTTTTTATGCTGCCACTGTGTGATGTCATTATATACAGTTAAAACTACATGAGTGAGAACGGATTAAAGTATGAAGCAAACTGCTCTGGAAATGTGATCTGACCAGACAGAAGTGACCACATAGCTGTTTCATCTGCAGGGAAGGCAGATGGGTAGATAAAAACTAATACCACACAGGAAGGAAGGTATTTAAAAATAAACCATTATCTGATGACTGACTGCCATGGAATTCAAGCAGCTCAGAAATGAGCACACTATATTGCATTTATATTATACCACCCACTATATATATATATATAAATGACTTCCTATTCACTATAGCATGTGTGGCAACCTTAAAAAAGCCTTTACACTTTGAAATTCTCTACTATATAAAGTCCAGATTTCATTTTGGTTTCCCCAAAAGTAAAAAGGGAGAAAACTGAATTTAAAGATTTGGCACAGGAACATCACAAACAGATTGAGGGCTTTTAACTATTTAAAAAACTTTTGATTGGACTGACATGTTATAGCATGTAGCTACTGTATCCAGCAAACTGAAAAAAGAGGAACATCTATCGCCTGAGAAAATCACACTTAGATAGCAAGGTTTTAGACATCTTTAGACAGGTTCACTTTTTATTGCTGCATCTGTTAAACTGGCTCCTTACCTGACGTGATAGCAAAGGAAAATACTACTAAATGAATCAGCCAAATGAGTTTACCAAATGTATAAAATGAACGAAAATCCCTCTTTTGAAAGAAATCAAAGAACACCCCTATTTTAGCTGGAGTAACAGTTAATCTTAATGTTGAACGACGTTTAATAAGTGAAGTCGATTAATAAATGACCACAATAAGTGCTAGTGTATATGTCTGTGTATCAATACAAGATTGTATAAGACCAAGATCTGTACTTTCTAGAGGCCTCTCTGTGAACGTATTTTAATAATAATAATAATAATAATAATAATAATAATAATAATAATAATAAGAAGAAGAAGAAGAAGAAGTTTATTTTATATAGCGCCTTTCTGCAAACTCAAGGTCACTTTACAGTATGGAGGAGGAAGAAGGGAAAGAGAGGGGAAAAAAAACATGACAGCAGACAAAGAACAAAAGACAATAAACAATAAATCCATGGCATGAATCAGGTCATACAGTCAGAGATCAGAAAAACATGAAAGAAAAAGATGTGTTTTAAGGTGGGGTTTGAAATCCTGTAATGAAGAAAGATCACGTATGTTTAGATGTTTTAGATGAACTATAGATGAACTTTAGATAAAAGAGTATGAAACTACTTAGTTCCTTGCAAGAAACGCTGTGCACTGAAGATGCTAGGTAACAGGAAGCAGATTTTGCCTTAATGTTGGTAACTGCAACACCTGCTAGATATGCACTAAAAGCCTGCACTGAGATATACTGTTCACTAGAAGACTAGGGAACAGTGTGATCTCACTCACTTTTGGCTGATTTGAGTAAAACTGCTGAGTTTCAGAAACTGCTGAAAACTGCTGTGGTTACACAGAATGGTGCGAAAAAAAGAGAGGTCAGAGGAGAATATCCAGATTATTTCAAGATGACAAGAAGGTTACGGTAACTCAAATAATAACTCTTTGCAAACCTGGTGAGCAGAAAATACCGAGCCATGAGGTGGACAAGACTACAACTGCTGACTCCAAGAACAGGGATCTGGGGCTACAGAAAGCACAGACTCACTCAAACTGGACAGCTGAAGATTGGAGAAAGACCAGTCAGTGTTCTTCCAATTTTTCCAAGCTGTCTATTTCCGGAGAACCTGTGCCTACTGTAGCCTTAGATTAGGAAAAAGGATTATTGTTTATATCCCTTTTTCTGCATGAACAGAAGAAAGGGTCATTTGGCTATGTTTTGATGGACTTACAGTAGGCATCTAAAGCAAAACATGTGAGCATGTCATGTCAACATTTAAATGTCACTTTGATTGCCAGAAATAAAAAAATATGTTTTTGGTATAGGACAGTAAGTGCATATACAGACACAGGGGAGGAGATCTGTGCTCCTTCAGTAAGTATGCAGAAACATGAGAAGCACTCACAGAGTGAGAAGCCAGCGAGAATGCTTTGCCAGCCCCAAACAGCATCCCAGACAGATGACAAGGTCTAGAATCAGCAGCAGGAGATACATCAGCCATCTGAAAGGAGCAGAATCAAATCATACGTATAATCATATATCACTTGCTCTTTCACAGGAATGAAGCCACAGCTTTAAATGTACAACACAGTGTAGTATTTAAAAGGGATACAATACATAACACACCAGCAGGACTTCATGTGTGTGTGTGTGTGTGTGTGTGTGTGTTTAACCAGTTAATAACTGAGAAGTGCAAATCCACAGACATAAGAAAACAGACACTATGACATCAACTCTCTCTGAGAGTGTGTCTGCTCCTGAGTATTTATTCATCTAGACTTGTACAACAGAAACTGATGCCAACTTATTTGGACCAAACCAGTTCCCAAATAACTTTGAAATAATGTTTAACAGGTCAGCATTGTAGCTAAAATTGATTACAGCTAGACAAGCTGATGATCAAATAATCAGCATCTGATCTCTTATCATTTATATTGTATTGGCTCCAGGCATTTTGAACATCTGCAGCAACACTACAGCACGTACATCTTATACTCATACGCCTTGAGACAGAGAGACTGAGGAAGTTGGGTGATTCGATTTGCCCTGTGAGTAATGCAGGAAGAAGGTGTGCACATTCTCGCTCAATACCACAGTCCTCCGGTCGCCAGAAACACGAGCCCTTCATCAATAAGCCCACTGCTAGTTCATAACATGCTAGTCTACAAGCGGGAATGTGATCTTCACAGAGAATATATGAGTCAATTCGGCATGCCTAACAGCTCTGAAAGGGCAGTGGAAATGAGGGACTGCTTTAAAGGCTGCATAAAGGTCAATGGCACAAGTGACTCCTACATAATTCTGTGCTAGTTAATGGCGCTTGTCTGCTGGGGCTGTTAATAGCACTCTCAATAGCTTTACATGTGATGGAGAAATGCAGTGACCAGACTTATAATCCATTACATGCAAGCCACTTACACTAACGTACCGAGAGCATGCTCTCCTGAGAATTAACTAAAGGAAAAAAACAACAACAGAGTAACATGATGGAGGTAGGACTTGCAGGATTTGACTACTGTATGGAGCAATTTTGCATCTAATGATCAAGTCGACTAATAACCCAGGACTCAAACTGCATTTTACACATATAGGGGCAACTTAGCGTAACCAGTCTACCTACAATAATTTTCAGGAGGCGGAAGAAAACAGAAAAACCTAGCGGAA
Source organism: Pangasius macronema (assembly GCA_037577455.1). NCBI lineage: Eukaryota > Metazoa > Chordata > Actinopteri > Siluriformes > Pangasiidae > Pangasius > Pangasius macronema. The sequence continues at coordinate 9,650,538 of CM074957.1, forward strand.
ACCCATGCAAACATAGGGAAAACATGCAAGACTTCACAGTAGGGCTCAAACTGTGAATGCTGGTGATGTGAGGTGACAATGCTACACACCTTGACGCCCACTCAAACTTTAACAATAACTCATAAAGAAGTAGTACTAAGCCCATTAACCCCATGCAAGTCACCTGTAGTACTCCATGTAGCTGGCCTGATCAGCGACTGTTGTGACGTCCTGTCTGGCCTGGCTGATGTTGGGCATGGCAGTGAGCTGTCGGATGATATTGTCAGCCATCTGCTGCATGAAGCGAAGTGCCTGGGTGTAGTCCTGCTGAGGCGAAAAGATCTCATCCAGCCGTGCCAGGTGCTCCTTTAGCCGTATCCGCATGTTGCTCAAAGAGCCGGCCACCTGAAAGAGGAGAGTGCCAGGAGAGTACTGTAGCTGCTGAATTAGGAAATAGACTGTGGGTCTGGAGGCGGGGTCAGGCGTAAATGAAGAACTTGTGTTTGTGTCACTTCACCATTCATCATTTCACCCTTTTTTTCTCATGTGTTCAGTTAATTAACATTTGTTTTGTCTGCATGTTGACAACCAAAAACTGAGAGAGTCATATTTATCAAACTTTTCAAAAGCTCTAATCCAAGATCATCTGCTGAGGAGTCATTTGGTCCAGCATGGCTGCTGGACAACTAGTGCAGCACACACAGCTGCACGCTTTTTCAAATCAGCCTGCAATCTAAAACAGTCTCAGGCTAAATCCACTTGAGATAAAGACCAGTAAAGGGTTATTATCATGTAAATATATAAGCCTGTTCTTTGGAGGCCAAAGAAATCTGAAATCAGAAAGCAATCTGCCAACAGTTACAATTTTTATTTATTAAAATACTACACATTTTACTTTCTTTTTTTTTTTTTACATATACACGTAAAAATGTCCACAAAATAAGTTCTTGTTATCACTTGCATTATAGCAGCTATAAACAGCCTCTCTTTTGTATTATTTGTTAATACTACAAATAATGCAGCTTGTCATGTTACCAAAAGAGCACAAAGCTATTTGTCAAAGTCAGATAAGCACAGAACAGTCTGCCTATTCATCTGTTCCAAATTTTGACAGGGCTTTTAAAGGTAAGAACTTTTCTGCTTCAAATGTAGTCCATTTCAATATAATGTCTAGCATCCACCTTTTTAGTTTAGTTCTGCCCTAGAGCCACAAGGCTTACATAGCTAATAGGTAAAGAAAGCTTATATTCACCAAACATACCAAAGCCATTAATATGTTACAGTAATGTTTATTCATACATAAGCTCAACTACACCAATGTTATACTAATACATTTTAATATTTCCGTTTCCAACATACATTTGCAATTAAGAGCAGTAATAAAATACTGGACTGGGCAATATAACTATTATTATAGCACCGCACTGCTGAATGCTCGATTCTGTTGAGTTAGAATGTGTTAAATATTCTGTAAGGGCACAGCTCTGACAATAGTTCTGACTGTAATTTAAGTGATAGCTTTATATTAATGAGCTCATAAATATATATGGCCAATAATGTATGGCAAATAATACATCGTATGCATGCACGGCAAATAATTTACATAATCTAAGATTACAGGAGCTGACTTGCCTTGAGGACTAAGATTACAGGAGCTAACTTGCCTTGAGGACTAAGATTACAGGAGCTAACTTGCCTTGAGGACCTTCCATTACATTAAATGTAGCTATAAATTATTAAAAAGCACAATGTGTTGTTCATCAATAAATGAAATATTTTAAGAGTTGACAAATCACTGAGGTATAAGAGGAATAAAACACTTCAGGAAGTGCTGTTAAAAGAGGATAACGTCAGATGACATCACATCTGCCTGTCGTTGATTATTGCTCTATAACTGTCATATTTTCCTGTTGTATTTTATTGGTACTGTGATCATTTTTGTGACATATCACAGGTATCATCAGTGCTTTCATTAGACTGACCAACTCTACTGTTACTCATGATTTGGGCATTAACTTCGTTTGCTAATTTTTCATAAAAGGATTATGTTTTTAAATGTGTCTCTACCTTTATCCGGCTCTCTGTGAGCAAACTCAGATATTCTGCTACAAGTATAATGCAATGTTTTCAAGTATCACAATCTTTTTAAAAATATTTGTGGCTTCGCTCTTGATCTGTAATTACCAATCCCTCGTTTCCTTCTACAGGACATTAGGCTGCTTGTGTCCTCCCTCCATTTACAATCTCCGGGACTAAGTCCAACTTATCTTCAAAGTCTTATATGTAGGTCCTCATAAAGAGTGTTTCTGTGCTTCTTAATAGGCTCAAATGTGGTGCTTGTAAAACTAAGTACTAAAGATAGCATAATCTTTATGGTGCTTTATTTGTAACTCAAATAAAACTGTCATTCCTAACTCTATCAAGGCAACTAAGCTATAAATCAACTCCACATTCACAAATTCAGTTCGCTGTCATGCTTAGCTCAGTATGATTTATTCAGACTTGATTTATGTTTTGTCCACTTCACTAGCCCAATTGACTGATAACACAGTCCTCAGCCTTGGAGGGTTTTCAAGATACAAAAGCATGAGTATGTTGAACTGGATAACAGCGCCAGGAATCATCTGCCTTAGATCAGAGTGGACAGACGTCGGGATTAGAGGCTGCCATGACTCCTGTGGCCATGGCACACTGGTGAAGAGATCGAAAGCTGAATGGAGTTCAGCCATTCCTCTATAGCACTTTCTATGAACCCAACCATGGCCAGAGATCTACAAGTTAGCTGTTTTTAAAAAGTATCTCAAGCTCTGAATGAAAAAAGAAACGTGTTGTAGAGTCTAGGGCTTGAAAACACAACACAGCCACTGAATAGGCTGTAAGAGAGGATGGGTGCCCCAGAGATACCCATCAGCTTATCACACAATCCAGACATCTGCAGAGAAAACTGAGATAAGACAGAATTCTCTCTTCTAAGTCTACAGGCACTTTTTAAAGGAAGATTTCATTGTAAAAAAAAAAAATTTTAATCTCATTTGTGTCAGCTGTCCCTCAGTCACACAACACTGGTTATTTGATTTTTGATTCCTGTATAATTTAAAAGAGAACAGTCACTTTCTTTTTAATCAAATCATTTCAGACATGTCATATGATGTCTTGCTTCATAGTTCAAAACAAGGAACCAATATATGAGAGATACATGGAAGAATCAAGGCATTTAAGTGGAATCTCCCTGATAGTGAGGATGTCTCAGCACAACACAGGCTTCTTCATTCTGGGTCTTCATTGTTGTCGCTATATTGGACTTTTTGTTCTTTGTTCTTTATTCATTTGTTCTTTGTCTCACAAAGGAACCTTCAACTTTCAAATGAAACTAGTTTAAGCTCATGAAGATTGGTTATAGTGTAGACTTTGTTCTGTGGTTGGTGGCTGGCCATAGACGAGTTAAGAAAAGATTATTAAAGATTAAGGTGGTTTCGGGTGTGTACTAAGTGACAGAAATATCCTGGAAATGTTTCAGCCCATGTCCCACAACACACTCCTGAGCATGTGTCACGAACTATAACATGTCACAAAACAGTGTGGGAGTAATGCAATGCCACCATCTGTATTTGTATTTTTAATGCTCTAAATATCCATATCTGTACCTATTTTCAGTTTTAAACTGAAAGTGAGCATGGCCTAAATCAGAATGTTTTTTTGTTTCTTTTGCTTCTTTTTCTTTTTTTCTCATTCTTTTTTTTTACATTAAATATGAACCCAACCCTGTTTCTGGAAACACTGTGTGGAAGCAAACCCAGAGGTAGAAATGCCAGCAATGTCAGCATGGTGTGTGAATCCAGGCTCTGAGAGTTCCTCAAACTCAGCTACACCCGAGTTCATAACTGGTCTCAACTAAAGATGTGTGAAGAATGTTTTTTATCCCTCTCACAAAGATATGGTTTGTTTCAATCTGCTCATGATATTTTCCAATGAAGTTGAAGTCCCAATTAGTTGGTTCTATTTCCCAAAATATAAACAAACTAGTAGCCTAATTAAAACCACTGTGACCCTGACCAGGCAGTTACTAAGGATGAATGGATAAACAATGTAAATGCATTTNGCTTGCTTGTGCCTGCAAGAATTTAAAAATCTCCTGCTTGTGCTCCACCTATTCATATTTGTATTTATTTAGAACCAATTATTTGTTCACTGGAATAATATATTTGCATTTGGTTTTTGAATTTGAATTTGAATTTGATTCATGACACTGTACAAACACCCATATATACACTCACCGGAACACCTGTATTCCTGCTCATTCATGCAATTATTCAATGAGCCAATCATCTAGCAGCAGACATGTCTGCACTGACTGGCTGCATGACACATGACTGGCTGACTGGATAATTGCAACGCAATTGGGATGCAGGCATTCCTATTAAAGTGGCCGGTGACTGTATATACAGAGAGAAAAACTTCTATAAATGACTTGGTTGTATTGTGTTTGTATGTGCTGTGTGTGTGTGTGTGTGTGTTTGTGTGTGTGTGTGTGTGCGCGCGCATTATTAGCCCTCAGGCAACAGAGTAATATGAAACAGCAAATGAAACACACTCTTACCTGGCTATCGATGCTGGCCAAAGTGTGATTGGTGTTATAGAGTGAATAGGTCATTTGGTAGATGCCATCATTGGTTTCGCTGTTTCCATAGAAACCCACTCCCACTGCAGAACTGAGAGAGAAAAAGGTACATTTGCTAATACAAAGACTTTACCGTGTTTTTCAAATGCTGTGTATTGAATTTTTTACATGTACAAGCTAACTGTTATACAATATATTGTATAAATGTAAAGTTTATTATTCATAATGCTCATTTTATTCATACAATAACATAACTGGCTCTACATGCTCAAAGACATTCACATTACCACAATTTGTCATTTGTAATAAGGAATAAGTCTGTCTTTTATGCCTCTCCTGGACATACTTGGGCAACTAGTTATTTTCATCCACCTGTGATCTATTGGATCAAGGCTCAATCCCGACCACCTCCCACCTGCAAGATTTAATGTCAGTATGAAATCTGGTCTCAGTGTGGTGTTCGTCTTTCTCATCCTGCTCTATCCTTCAATGCTTTTGGTGCCTCTCACCACTTCTGTGTATTACTTTTGGAGAAGATGCTATCTCTCAGAAACAGAAAAAACTGTACTAGATTAACCTCTCCTACTATTGGAAAAGTATTGCCTGCTGAATCACAACATATCTCAGAGGCACTGAGATGGCACTTAAAAGTCACTTTTCTTCTTTTTCTAATCAAATAAAATCTAAAATACTTTCAGAGGTCCTTCCCAGAAGCCATATCCTCCATGGATAAATATCACTCCGCGCCTTCAATTATTACTCAGTGTCCCTCACTACCCGAAAGCTGCCCGCGCATTCACATGACTGATGACATCATTTTGTGTATCGGATCAAACTGAAGTTGCACTGCTCAGGGGTCAGTGGTTAACTCAGTGGCACAAGTAATAAGCAGATTCTTATGTGGGACCACAATCATTCACATCATTGGTATGTTTTTCACAGAAAAAGGAAAAGGTAAGGTGGTCAGTCATACATTACTTTTAAAGAAGAAGTTTAATGGGTGTAGATACTATTTACTCAGTCCTTCACTGTTTCAGTGTGGTATGGTTACTATCCATGCCCTAGTCAAGTCCCTGTGTCAAGTACACAACAATCTGCCAATCAGCCAATCATGTGGCAGGAACGAAATGCATAAAATCAACCAGGTCAAGAACTTCAGTTCACTTCAAACATCAGAATGGGGAAAATGTGATCTCAGTGACTTTGATCATGGCATAGTTCTCGGAGCCAGATAGGCTGGTTTGCCTGTTTTAGAAACTGCTGATCTCCTGCATGCATAACAGTCTCTACAATTTACATAGAATGGTGCGGAAAACAAAAAACATCCAGCAAGCAGCAGTTCTGGAGATGGCAGTTGTCTTGTTAATGAGAGAGGTCAGAATGGCCAGACTAGTTTGAGCTGACAGGAAATCGATAGTAATTAAAATAACCCCTCTTTACTGTGGTGTGAAAGTATTTCAGAATGTATAACATGCTGCTCTTTGAGGCAGATGGACTGCAAAAGCAGAAGACCACATTGGGTTCCACTTCTGTCAGCCAAGAACAGAAAGCTGAGGGTACAGTGGGTTCAGGCTCACCAACTACATAAAGAACAGTTTCAAAAAAGGCCTTGAAATGTTTTTTTCCAATTGTTACACATGTGATTCACAGTGTATCTTAACAGAACATAAGTAAACAGGTACATGATATCAAATTACACCATATGCAATAGCTAAAAATCAAACTTCACAAGTAGAAACTGATAAAATGAAAGATTACACAGAGTGAAATTGCTAAACTGACCAATGAGAACAGTGACAGTATCAGTGAGTAGAAGAAACAAAAAAAAATCAACATAGCTAGCTAAAGTTAACTACCTATCTTTTCTTACCTTTACATCTAATATGAACTTGGACTTACCCTTCCTAATTAAAGTCTTTGAAGCCATGCTATTTAATGAAAAAAATGTGAATGACAAACTAATAGACGACAAAAGAGAGGAAAAACATGGCCAGACAAGGTTCCTTTGCTGCTTCAAGTAAACACTTCTGACACCTAGTTTTATAGTAAAGTCTAAAGATTTTTCAAATACATGCAAAAAAAGCCAGCCATAATTTATGCTAATGATACTGTGGTGTTGTTGTTCGTCTACATCACACAACTGTTGAATGCAAGTCATACAGAGAATTTTGCCACACAACTTTTGACATTTTGATATTTTTAACTTAACTTGGCAACTCGAAATAGGAAGCTCTTAGGATTCTTCTTTAAATCGTGAAATAAACGTGTGATATTGCTTCTCAAATCCAGCAGGAAAGTGACATTTGAAAACAGAAAAAAAGAATTTGTGGCCACTGTACAACTTAAGATTGCTGTGTCATATTGTCCAGTAGAAAAACAATTCTAGCCAAAGGCAATATCAGGATTCGATTATAACTAATCACAATGGTTAGCAATATTTCTAGCTACACCCACATCACTGTTTTTTTCACGCATGGTACCCTAGCTTGAACCGTAACCTAATTCAGCGTGGATATTTAGGTATGGCACGGCCCAGATAGCAATGAAAAGAGACAAAACGTGTGATAACAGAGGATTTACCATGCCTTGTCATAATGCAATGTGTTTTGGGAAAGCTCTAGACACCTGTCCATAACACAAATAAACACATTACACAAACTGACAAACACAAAGACACAAAAACAGAAAAACTTTTGTCGGTTTCACACTGTCAGGAACAAAAGTGGTTAAAAGTCACGCATAACATAAACACAGGAAATCCATGAGAGGACAATGGAGACTGAACAGATGGACCATGCAGCCCTGCTGTTAGATCTCCTCCACAAAGTGGGTGGGAGCAGCAAGAGAAGTCCTCTGTCTGTTACATATCCTCTCACAGGGAGCGGTGTGTGTGAGTGAGTGAGTGAGTGTGTGTGTGTGTGTGTGTGTGTGTGTGTGTGTGTGTGTGTGTGTGTGTGTGTGTGAAGACGACCATCCTGTCTCTGGAGCCTCCTAATCATGATGGATGTCACACTCTCTCTCTGTCTAGGCCAGCTTCAGACTGTGCTAGTGAGTTCTCCATATTCGCTGCTTCTCCCACAGCCAACAGTGAAAGAGTTTCATTACATTACATCTCGCTTAAAGCCTGCACATTTCCATAACTAATTAAATTGGCAGTTACTGGGAATATGAATAGATGAGGAATTGGTAAATGGTATAGTCTGGGCCTGTGTTCATGTATGAGTAATGTACATGAACACAATAAAGAAAGTAAAAGTGCCTAAACTACGTAAGTCCTTACACTAAGCTGCTGTTTGCCTGTTGGAGGGCAGCACGAGATCAGAGGCTTTAGAAAAGTCCTCCTTTCCTGCAGCTGGGCTTTCAGCCATCTCTGCACATAATGGCTTTGGCTATATCATCGGAGCTCTGAGGACAGCTAACTCACCAAGTTGTAGTGCTTGGCTGACATAAATATACATCAATATACATTTATATTCTTAATGTATTCTACATGTGTGTAAAATAAACCATAGGTTGGCCGTTCTAGTTTAAATTGCAGTATTGAACATGCTGAAGAGAAGTCATACATGATTTCTACTTCAATCGAACCGTGAAAAATGTTCAACAGCCTCGAAACATGTTTTCAAATAAATGTTTCCCAATAAACTATGTGATTCTTTATAATCTTCCTCGGATGAGGCCACAGTAATAATAAAAAAACTGCAATATCCTCATCTCAATGCACACTCATCTTATTTTAATGGCCAACAATAAAGGTTATGTTTTTACACACTATATAACATCTTACTGTTTACTGCCCTGGCCGTCTGCTCGCTGGACATCCCACTGTTCTAAAACACTATAAATGCACAAGGTTTTCCATTTTTCTATCATTAAGGATGGCTCATTTAAACCGCATAAACCTAACAGAATGTAAACCATGCTTTCGTTGCTTCTAGTGTCATGATATGGTCGAGAGGGACTTTCTTTACTAAGCAGCATCATGCTGCGGCACTTAACACCACAAGAAGCTCTGTGTTTAGAGGTGGAATGGTAACAGCAAAGCGATTCAATCCGAACTCTGTCACAAGATTAAGTCAAACCCTCTACAATTCAATTAATCACTTTGTCAATACTCCTTGTATTAGGAAAACCATGTAATGTGAGCAGTGTGTTGAAACCATTAGGAGATCCTGATTTGATTTTATTAGAGCGGTAAAGAAATGGTGACTGCTAGTAAGGAGAGATGACCAAAATAGTCACTGGAGTATTAAGAAAAGAAGTACAGAAAATGTTTTGCAACAAGTTGTTTACATATTATTGTTTAAGCTCTTGTGCATGAACCACAAGAGGAACTGACCTCTGTAGAGTGCTAATGTCTTTCTGCTTACTACTCATACCAAGGATGTCATGTCCTCACTTCCTGTCACCCCTTCTCCTAGGGCGACTCCTAGGGATGTTATGGTTTTGTGTATTCAGGCATACCTACTAAACTAACAAGTGCTGTCCAGGTCCAGTGCAGGTGTAACGTGGGATTTTTTATTTTTTTTGCTTTTTACTTCACCTTTGTCTATTTTAGTGTGCAAGACCGGGCGTAGTGAATCATAAGTCTGGAGGAGGCTATTTCATCAAAGTGACAGCTGCAGCCCTGATGCATGATACTCTGTAGAAGAGTAGGAGTGCAGAAGCTCACAGTTGCTACATTAGAACTAACCCTCAAAAATAAGCAAATAAGCAAGTATGGAGAGGTTCAAGCTAGATGTTGGGCAGAACATTTGGCTTAAAAGTGAAACTTTCCCACTTCCCACAAATTATGGCAGCATTGCAAATTCAGCACTTAGCATAATTATCTCCTTATCCTTAAAAATACTGTAGGTAAATATCCATCAGCCAGCCCACATGACATATCACAGGTTAATGTTTTATCCTCCCCCTCTTTATTATCAGCCTCACTAATTTTCTCAACAAGCAAAAGGGTATTGTAGGTCTTGCTTTTCAATCCAAAACTGAACACTAATCTACAGCTCACATATTCATCTTCAAGGACAGACAAATCCGCAAATTCTGTGACCATATGAACTGAGATACTGCAGACTGTCCAACTGTTTAGCATTCTGCATTTTCAGTACTACCTTTTTATACAAAGGAAGAGGACCAGAAATACAACAGTAAAGGTCTATATGAAATCGATGCATTATTGCACACTATACTTCAGCTAATATCCAAATGTTTGTTTTCTCTCACATACTATTCAATATTATACCATAGCACAGGTGAATCCTCAAATCTGATTGGTCAGAAGGTGTTTTTTTCTATAACAGCAGCTCTGACAGTAGTGCCAGCTGGAATTTAATATCGCAGGTTTATATTAATGCACTTACTCTAATATTTTTTTTGTTTCTATAGTAACAGCTCATTTACAGAGTTCTAAATAGCACTAATCAAAGCCTAATAATACATTAATTTATTAATTTATAAATGTTGTTTAACAATTAAGAAAAACATAATAATTGATTAATTATGGTGAAGTTTTTGAAGGAGACTTATTTAGCGTTTATGGATGGAGTCTCCGGTGTCAGTGTTTTGTAATGGTCAGTAAATTTTCCTCCACTGGACTTTCCACATTCTGATGTCTCAGTAACATGACAAACTGCATCTTATTTACTTTAGAAAAGAGGAAAAAAGTGGCTGGCGAGGGAATTACTGTTTATAGCTCTTATAATGCAAGTGATAACAGGAACTAACTTGAATTGTGAACGCTCTAATACATTAAATGTAAATATAAACAAAAAAAAGTATGAGTTGTTTGTTAAATTAAAAACTGTAATCACTGGCAAATTGTTGTGCTATAAGAGGAAAAAATCCCTTTGTGGTGTGCCGTTATAGGAAAATAAATAAACTTTGGGGTTGTAATAGCCCTGAGCTTCACTTCACCACATTCCATTGTTGATTATTTTCCTGTAGTGTTTTATTCTTTACTTCAGATCTGATTTTCATATTATAAGTATTACATGGGATGACATATCACTGACCCAAGTGCCTGGGACAAGCAGAATATGTGTCTGGGCTATCTGTACTTTTTCACTGAGAAGCATGTAAGTGACTGCACAGCGCAGTCCTATGATTTTCATATATTCCCAGGTGAGGTGACAAACTTGTAGTTTGAGTCCTGCTACTTGCTACTCTATAGACATCGCACATAGAATTACAATGTATTTGGAGGCAGAAATTCCAAGTGCTTTATATATACATTTCTTGGTGGAGTGATGTTGTGTATTTCAACCATTTCAGAGAATTTAGGATTTGTCCACCTCTGTAGTCATCTAACCAATCTTTCTTTCCTTCACATACCCCTACATGGCCTCAGCAGAATGGGGCTAAACTATGAAAGTGAGATGGATTTACTCACCATATGACCAGGCCCGTGATCACGGCAGCCCACGTGACGCAGCAAGTGTCGGGCCTCTTGGTCTCCTCGGCCTCTTCCCTACGCCAGAAGCACAGGCAGCTTAAATAGATGCCCAGCAGCAGCAGGCTCAAGCCCAGGCCCGTTGCTGCCATGCAGGCCAGAAAGATCAGTGACTACAAAAAAAGAGGCACACACACACACACACAAAGTTAACAGCTGCTTGAGAAGATATAAAAAAATATACGATATATTTAACAGGTTACATGTGCTGCATGTGTGTGCGTGTGTGATTTTGAGCCTGCATATGGTTTTGAGTAACGAGGGAATAAGGATGAATAGAGCACTTGCACAATAGCGTGGAAACCCATTTGGACTGAGGCAAATGAGAAATTATCAGAGGATCACTCAGAATGGAGAGTCATGTGATAACAAAAGTAAAATAGTTCTCCAGTGAAGTAGTTCTCCAGTCTTGTGACATCTGAGTTACTACCCCCTGAAGGAGAGGTGCACAAAAGACAGAGTGATGAAGAGAACTGAGAAAATAAGCGAGGAGAAACCTCTGATTAGGAGCCTGCAGCCACAGTATCCATTCGAGCAGACTAAAGCATAAAACAATTACCAAGTGATAGCACATCTGAATAGCAGTCTTTTATACAGGGCTGTGAATTCCTCTGATGTCAATTACATCAGACTCCTGCTATTACACTGGCTAACAGCAGCACTAATAAAGCAGCTCAGGTTGCATAATGGAATAAAAAACTCTGCTGATCCTGGAAATAGACTCTCTTGCAAAATTGTTCCAACACCTTGATATTTTGAGAGTTTTGCAAATGGCATGCACATTCTGAACAAATATTTTCTTACTTACCTGATTAAGCTTTTTTAGTTTGGACCCATAAAAAATGCATTCTAAGACATTTTCTTAGTTTTGGTCAGAGCACGTAACAAGCTGATTGCCAAGCTGTTTACAACATTCAACACTAAATCTCATAAAGAGGCATCATACCTGCCTGATGGTTTTCGTCATTACATTCATTTTGAAAGCAGAACATGGTGCATTTTCTGATCAGAATAAATTTCACAAAGGGGTACAATGGATGTATCACTGGCACTCAAACTTTGAGAGCTATCCACAGAAGACTATGTACCTAAATCCTTTAAATTAGCAGTTATCAAACCACTGATTAAAAAACTTGACTTTGACCCTTGTCAGCTGTCAAAATATAGGCATTTTGGGACTGTCAAACCTCCCTTTACCTCCGAGATCTAGAAAAGGTTGTAGCACAGCAGCTAGGCTTACTCCAGAGACAGCACAGTTTAAAATGGTAAATAACCTATTACAGGCCTCTGTTCAGGGCTGTGTCTCCCTGAGTGTGTTGTTTGATCATAGTGCAGTTTTTAATAACACAGATGACAGTTATGGATGAGTAATAACTCATAAGTCCACTATCCATTGTCACCCAGAAGAGGATGGGTTCTCTTTTCAGTCTGGTTCCTCTCAAGGTTTCTTCTTCATGTTGTCTCAAGGAGTTTTTCCTTGCCACTGTCAGAGGTGATAGGCCGGAGATGGCTTGTTCATTAGGGATCTAAATCTTTACTATACTGCCAAAGGTTTGTGGACACCTTTACCATCACACCCATATGTGATTGTTGAACATCCCATTCCAGATTCAGTCCCCCTTTGCTGTTGTAAGAACTTCCACTCTTATGGAAAGGCTTCCACTACATTTTGGAGCATGGCTGTGGGGATTTGTGCTCATTCAGCCAAAACAGCATTAGTGAGGTCAGACAGATGTTGGGTGAGGAAGCCTGGGGTGCAGTCTCTAGAAAGACAAGGTCTCCATTCATCCCAAAGTTGTTCAGTGTGGTTGAGATCAGGGCTCTGTGCAGGCCACTCAAGTTCTTCCACTCCAACCTTGGTAAACCATGTCTTCATGGATCTCGTTTTGTGCACAGGGAGCACTGTCATGGTGGAATTGGTTGGGCCCCTCAGTTCCAGTGAAAGGGAAACTGTAATGCTATTTCATACTAAGACATTCTATATAATTGTGTGCTTCCAACTTTGTAGCAACAGTTTGGGGAAGACCCACATATGGGTGTGATGGTCAGGTGTCCACAAACCTTTGTCCATATTGTATATATCCAGATATTTGACAATTTCCATTGTTAAACATCCTATATAAATAAAATTGAACTGAACTGAATAGCATTAAGAATAAAATCAATGGAACAGCATACTTACAGAGTAACATTTTCAAAGGACACTTTGTGGTCCTAGACTCGACAACATGACTGTGATGCTGGAAATCTGAAACACCCTGACATGCACCCGACACCTATATTTAGCTATTTACCCTATTGTTATCAGAGGCCAGGTTTATGCTCTCAGAAGACATGCTGTGTGTAAGTCAGAATAAACATAACACAGTTACCTTTTATGATGCTTCACTGGTGACATCCCTTCTTAACAACAACAGTGCATGGCTATAACTTGTTAACACCTGGGAATGAGATCATTGGGCACAATTAAATGTCCTGGTTACTATCTTTTACTAAGCTGTGGGCTCGCGTCAGTTTTAGCAACAAGTGATGTTATCAGCGGGGTTCTGTATCTTATTTGCACCCACCTGCCACTTTCATAGGAACCAGATTAGTTCAAGCTAACGGAAAGCTATAGTAACTCATATAATCACTCTTTACAACTGTGGGGAGCAGAAAAGCAACTCAGAATGCACAATATGCCAAACCTAGGGGCACACAGGCTACACCAGCAGAAGACCACCTCAGATTCTACTCCTGTCGGCCAGGAACAGGAATTTGAGGCTACAGTGGGCACAGGTTAAAAACACATGATTGGCTGATTACTGATACTATGTTTTTTAGTGCAGTGGGTAGCATTGCCTCCTCCCAGCTCCAGAATGCCTGGTTTGGTTCTGAGCTCGAGTTACTGTCTGTGTGCGTCTAATTGAAAACAATTAAGAGACTAAGAGATAATTAAAAATGAAAGGCTTTCTGATCTCTTGTGATGTTTATTTCAGTTACTTACTTTGGTAACTAATACAAATAAATTAAATGAGTAAACAATCCTTGAAGTGGAACTGAAGTCATGTTTTAAGACAATTTGGTAAAGATTAAATTAATTTTACTGTAGAAAAATAATTTTTTTAGTGTTTGAGGAATAAAAGTAACTTGTTTTGCTCCATCCCTTCTGTGTATATTGTAGAAATATCTTAAAATATCAGACTGACAATAACATCATCAGATTCAAGCATAAAGACAAGGGGTTTGAATTCAAGCCTGCAGACTGCCAAAAGTGGAATTGACTGTAGCATAATATAGTATAAATCACCCAGTTGCTCTAAAAAGAAACTAATGCTATTGAATTTCTTTCACAGCTTCGGTGCACTGATGTGGGAGCAATTTTTAGCTCCAATACAATGTTAAATGCTCTTACAGTCTGATAGCTCCTTTCTCTCCAAGGATCTACTGTACTGACATGGTTACAAGAATCAGAGTATGTGAGTGGGGAAGGGGTATGATGACAGCACACTGAAACCTATCAAAACACCTTTACAGAGAGATATGGGCAAAAATGGACACACAAACACCAATCCACAGACAGACAATATATAGAGAAAGAGCATAACAAAGATGAAAACCACCCAAACCCTTACTGCCAACTAATTACCACTCACCATATTCACTAATTTCTGTCAAATTACAGATTTTCTTCCCATGCCTGCATTCAGACTGTAAAAGTAACTTGCATGCAGAAGTGGGAAAAATATTACTGATACTTTAACAAAAACAACTCAAGCCTGTCCAAAACAGGACAGGAAGACTATTTGCCAAATTTGCCAAAATTACAGTCTTTTATGTATTAGTAAATGATATGTCATGCATTTTAACCATTCATAGTCATATTTAATGTTGTGCAACATCCATGAGAAAAGTTAGCTCCTGTTAACATTTATGTTATAACAGCTATAAACAGTTGTTCCCTCACCAGGTTCTTTTTTCCTATCTTTCTTGAAATTAATAACTCAAAAATCGGTACCTTGTCACGTTACAGAGAAAACATTAATGTTAAATAAATATCTCCTAACAGAAAGCTACACCATATTAATGACTATACATTTTTATTTATTAAATAACATATCATTTTATTATTAGTCTTAGATAATGTAGTGTCTGCCATGCAAGTCCTGTGAATGAGCTGTTAATATAGAAATGATAACAAATTAATATATATACTGTATATATACACATTCCTGAACAAAATCTTAAGACCGAGGGAAACATTCCAAGTATTTGCATTTCACGCTGGTGGATCATAACCAGGTTGTAAGAACTGCTTCAAAATGTCAAAA
>CM074957.1:9668083-9680465 GCA_037577455.1 Pangasius macronema
TGCGAAAGCAATTCAAGACTTTTTGAAGGTGAAGACATGGGATAATCTTCAGTGGCCAAGTCAGTCACCTGATCTCATCCCAGTAGAGCATGCTTTTAAATTACTGAAGACAAGACTGAAGGCAGAAAGACAGAACAAGCAGCAGCTGAAGGTGGCTGCAGTGAAGGCCTGGCAAAGCATCTCCACGGAGGAAACTCAGAATTTGAGTTTTGAGATCTTGGGCTCCAGACTTCAGGCAGTCATTGATTACAAAGCATTATCATCCATGTATTAAAATTATGGTTATATTTACAATTATGTCAAATTATTGTCCAAATACTGTATATACTGTACCAAATATGTTCATAACCAAAAATCCTACTAAATGACTTGAATTCATGAAATGTTACACCTCCATTCCTATTCCTACTTTAGACCTTTTACAGAGTAATTCCCCAAAATATTGATTCTAGCTGGATTTACATTACATTTTATACTGAAAATATACATCGTGTTTTGTTAGATGAACAATGAAGAAATTATATTCCATCAAACTTTTCTGTAAAATATTTTTTTTTAAAATACCCAAGTACAGGAAATTATGTCGTTGTCCTTGCTTTTCAACAAAAATAGTAAGAACACACGTGAAGCTATTTTTATGTTACAAAAAAAAGTTCGAACGCCTCGCGCTGGCCTGAAAGCCCACTTACTGAGGCAAAGCAGTCACGCGCTCGCGCTCTCCTGAGACACAGTGAAACCAGAGCGCGTTTCATTTTACTGAAAAATAGCGACTTAGCTAACTCTGTCCAATTCACCATACCTTTAATTAATATGTGAAGTAAATAAACATTAAACTGACCTGCTGGTAGTTTACTTCCTCCGGTTTAAAGGCACTATCAACTGCTTGAAAATGAAAATTAACGTGTGGGAAGTTGTGAAACCAGTAAGTCCACCACGGGGCGACGTAGTCTTGTCGAGAGGACGCCATCCTGACCAAACAAATCCTCACTGTCCACTTTTAAACGAATTAAAATGAAAAAAAAAACGGGAAAGTATGCTCTCGGATGTATCAAAGCAGTGGGAAACGCTGCCTAAACACATTTCATCTTTTTAACATAATACCTAGAGCAGCTAGACTCGGACTACATCCGTTATCCCATGACTACTCAGTGCGCTTGTTTAGAGACTGCTCGCCGCTCTTTCAACTTGGCTCAGAAGCGCTCTCCTGCTCCGCGCGCGTCCCGTGGCCGATTCAACGCGCATGCGCAAGAGGAACCGCATGTTGGACAACTCTTTAATCATCATTATTAAAAAAAGAATGGTAATGATTTGGTCATATCCATGTCTTATCCATGTCTTGCAGTGTTATATCCATGATTTTATTCAAGAAATTATTTTGAAGAAAGTTTGTCCCAGACTCAGAGAATTGACTACTAACTGACTAACTCAGCCTGAGGTGTCGAGTCGGCTCTAGTAGGTGAGTCGATTCGCATATATGAGTCATTTGAATCCCAATGCCATTGAAACCTTTTTAAATATCTGAGCTATTAGTGAATAGTGAGTCGTGTGTGTGCCTCTCTGTACAGATGCACTGCATGTACACACGTGTATTAGAAGATCAGTTATGAAGATAAATGGAAATGAATGTTCTTGATGAAGCACAGACACAACACAAACAATAACCTTAATGCAAAGCTTAATGCTTACTGTATCTGTCAATGCACTTTTGTAATGCCTTGCTGTTTTGCGATTATTTGAATAGATTTCATAAACTGCAGTGAAAGTAACGATGTTTTGTTCGTTAAAAAGTAGAGTAGGAATTTAATCAAACAAACAATAGCAATCACTGGTCAAAATCTTGTTTCTTTCTCTAACCAATCCATAGGGGAGCCGAAAGAGTCGACTCGTATCGGTGAGCTGAGCCAAATAATCTGACTCACTGAAAAGATCCGGAATTGACATCACTACCGGATATGCTAAATTTGCTCCTTTGGTCTGAATGTGTGTGTGTGTGTGTGTGTGTGTGTGTGTGTGTGTGTGTGTGTGTGTGTGTGTGTGTGTGTGTGTGTGTGTGGTGTCCTTCGATGGACTGGTGTTCATACCTCACACCTAGTGTTCAGGGGGATAGGCTCTTGATCCCCCATGACCATGACCAGGATAAAGCGGATACTTGATATGAATGAATGAATAAATTCATATCTGTGTTATACCATTAGGCATTGCTTTTATTGCTCAGTACTTTCTAACACTCAAGGGACATGGTCAAAAAACCAGCAGCCATTTGTATTAACATGAGTTTCATATGATTCATTAATTATGCATGAATTGCATAAGAATAATAGCTCTGTCAGAGATGCGATTTGGGGCAAGAATTGGGGTAACAAAGTTTATTTCAAGGGTGGCGACTACCTGCATGTGCTATCTTTATGGCTTTACCCCTGTTCAGACATTTTCAGATTTGGATGAACACATAAAGTGTTCAGTTCAATCATACAGTGCTTATCTAAGCACAGCTGCACTTTTATAAATATTCTAGGAGTTCATAAAACCTGATTTTTTAAATGTGGAGCATAGCCATGCAGTACGTCTAGCATATTTGAAATACAGTGCAAGTTTTAAAGGTGTGAGATTGCATCGCAAAAGACCGATTTATTGTATCCAGGTCACGTCGAGTCTCAACGGATCAGGGTATTAGGCCATATCAAAATCCATCCCGTAGGCTGTCTCACAGATATGGAGCTCTCATTGCTAGAGAGACTGAAATGCTGCCTTTAGGCATGTTATCAAAGAACAGAGTGTGTATAAATAAATGAACTGACCTTCATATAAAATGAACAGGACACTGATCATGTTATTTAAAATCCATTTGACCTCTATGAGGTCAACCCATATTACCTTTCTCCTTGCACTCATTCTCATCTTACACTTGTCACACTGTTTGCATTTTTGTAGCCCGTTCCTTTGCGCAGTGTTCCTGTTTTTTGTCTAGTATATAGTTCCATGGGCCTGCAGACATGGCTGTCTATTTCATCCCACAATACAAAAAGACAACGACAATAAAAATATACTTGAGTATTTGACTGTAGCATAAACTGCACATCCACTCCATATTCTGCGTTTCATCCTCTTTCCACTCATGCTGTCTTCTGATATTACAGTATACATGTATTGGCTGTTTTCTTTTAAAAAATAACCTTTTCAAGACTATAATTCATCCCAGCTCACATGCTGCCATAATTACAGGCAATTTATTACATCAGGGATGTCACTTTGGCATCATGGCCCAACATACACCAGACGTTTTGCTTCTGTGCAGTTAAGTAAGTATGAAAAAATACAGTATTTTGGGTAGGAAGGTACTATAGTGCATTAACATTAAAGCTATAACCAAGAAGCAGGGTTGTGCGATTAATAATTAATAATCCAGTGAAAGCTGAAATGTGTGCTCACCTCAAGAATGGAGATGAAATCTCCCACAGGTTCGGAATACAGTCATGCTGAGTGACAGATGAGCTTGGAAGTGAAATAAAAACCCAGGCATCTGGAGCCAAAGCAATGAGATTTGAGCGCAAGTCAACAAAAGCTAATAATACAAAATTACAACCAACAGAGTGGGAAAATCAAAGTCTGTAAAATTGACCCAGTTCCTCTTCATAAACTCATCTTTCTCTAGTGGAAAACTTTCTGCATGACTCATGGTAGATCATTTAAACAGACTTAGTCCCTGAAGTATACGGTCATCAAGAATGCCTAGGCAGGACATCAGATTAATTATGGGTGCTGACCCCTTGGACAAGGTTGTTCAAGGTTGACCTCTGCTGGACAAAATAAGCAGTTCAAATGATTATGACCGCGGTAATATTATTCCTAAATTATAGTATACTTGAACCAGTATCTTGCACCATGTGGCAATGGGACATGGAGATCTACTTTCCCTCTGAAATTTGAATAGTTTGATATTTGAAAGTTGCATAAACCTAACTTTTTAAGTGAATTTTAATGATTAATGCATTTCTGACACTGGATAGCAATTTATTCTTTAGCACATGGGTTATTTATTGCATTTTATCTTCTAAACTGTTACACTCACTAAATCATAAACCTGCAAACAAATATTTTATTGGTTATAATTCATTCATGACATCAGTGGAAAAAGATTTCTTTCCCTATTACTGCACATTTGAAAACACATGCCTCTGTATATGTTTTTGTACACATATGTGCTTTTTCCATGTGTTTTTCCTTTTTCATTTATAAACTGTTGTGAAGGAAAAGTATGTGATAAGAAGGTCAGAGCTGAAGTCATCAGCGTTGTCTGCTTTCAAGGTCACAGGTCATTACAGTAATATTGTGGACATGATCCCACTGAATTTCAAATATTGGTTGGTGATCCCCTACAGTGTCCCTCTCTGTCCTCTCTGTTTGACTTGCGAAGCACCTTCTAGGGGATGCATATATTAGGTTGAATGGACTGCATTATCCAGTTATATAACCTTCAGAAACAAAAAGCCCAGTCTTATATGGGTCATTGATATACATATATAAGTTGGATCATTGATGGATAAAATGGATCATTAACCTGAGTGAGCTAGTATTGTTAATTTTTTTTAAAAATGTTAATTTCTTCCTTTTTATCTTTTTATTCAAATGAGGGCACATCTCACATGCATTGGAAATATTTTGAGCTAACACAAGTACCTAAATCTTATGTGTTCTGTAAGGAATAATCAGAATGAAACATGCTGTTATAGGAAAATTGTCCACTATGGGCTGGTGTGAAGCAAAATCGATTATTTTTCAAAAACAACAAAGTGTTTTATTCCTCTTATAACACAGAAATTACAATTGCAATTACAATGATTAATATGTTAATGAATGTCATGTCACGTCATACTTTTTAACCATTTATAGTTACATTTAATGTTGTGAAATGCCCGTGATGCAAGTTAGTTACAACGCTGGAGACTGGCACTGTCACTGGAGACACCTTCCATAAATGTTAAACAAACAGCTACTTTGAGAAAGCTCCACCATATCAGAGATAATATATTTTTCTTTGTTAAATAACAACACATGTTTTTTTATTCATTACAAATTATGTATCTAGATCATCCACCATACAAGATGCTGGGAAGGAGTTCTTACTAAAAAAATAATATTCTGTAGATGTTACTACAGAAACAATGTTAGATTAAGTGTATTATTATAAACCTTGTATCTGGCACTGTTGATAGAGCTGCTGTTATAGAAGATTAATCAACAACTTCTGATCAATCAGATTTGAGAATCTAAGTGATTATAATTTTTGTTACTTAAGAGCACAGAAATGTTTAACAATTTCAACAACTCGTTTTGTATAAACAGTTACAAAGGTTAAGGTTAGGGATGGAGGTGGAGTTTGTGTTAACATCTTTTCTTGTGACCTCATACATATAAATAGATTGTAATACAACTATATCAGTCACAATCATTCATGTTAATTTAACAAAGACATGGAAGATGCTTTGTATGTGATTCCAGTCTTAAGTTTATTGTCACTCGGTCCATCATAATAAATAAAGTAGATATCAGCAGCTGTTTTACACCATTAAAGTCATTAGACTTGTGCAGCACCTCAAACTTCCTTTCATTTTAAAACTGTTATTCATTTATTTTCCCTCCTGCTTCAAAATGTATATATTTGGACCACCATTCCTCCAATGATACCTTTTATACAGAATTGACATTACATTTTAATTTTCTTTTTTATTTCTTGATAACAGTGTGAGACAGAAGCCATTCATTTACATCGGTGACAATGACATAAGATATATATCCATAATCATATCCAAATTAAACATGAATGTGTAGATCATCTTTGGGAGTGACGAGGTTGGACAGAATTAGGAATGAGTACATCAGAGGGACAGCTCATGTTAGACGTTTGGGGGACAAAGTTAGGGAGGCCAGATTAAGATGGTTTGGACATGTTCAGAGGAGGGAGANTTGAGGATGCAGAAGATAGGGATAGGTGGAGAGTGATGATTCGCTGTGGCGACCCCTGAAGGGAAAAGCCGAAAGAAAAAGTGTAGCTCATCTCAGAATACAATCATTTTTGTCATAATTGTGCTACAGTAGTCAAATACAATGAAAGGTGCTGGTATTGTCAATGATGAATGAGAAAATCATGTCTCCAATGGACACAACTGGCTCAAAACTGCATCACTGAGAAGTGGAGAGTTGCATGTTCCATCAAACCCATTTTTTTTAATCATCTGCTGATGGATGTTGATGTTCACAGCAAGACTGTAGAGCAGTCCAATTTAAAGCAATTGCTCATTGCAATCATATCCTCAGGGTAAGTTATATCAGCCAAGCCTAAAGTTTCTGCTATATCTCTGATATGTCTGTTCTGTTTTTTCAGCCTACTGATGGCCTCTTTCACTTGCATCGACACCTCTTTGGACCGCATAGTAAGAGTTCTCATGAAGAGCTACCGAATGCAAATTCAACACTTGGAATCAACTCTAGACCTTTTATCTCCTTAATTTGTCATGAAATAACAATGCAACAGGCCACACATGGCCATGAAACTACTTATCAGTCAATTGTCCAATTACTTTTGAGCCTGTGAAAATGGTACTATGTAAAAAATGGTAAAAAAACAAAAAACAAAAACTAAACAGTTAATGCAACATTTTTATTAAACCCATTGAATTAAAGCTGAAAGTCTACACTTCAGTCAGATCCCGATTGCTTCATTTCAAATCCATTGCGGTGGTGTACAGAGGCAAAACTATGTGTCACTGTCCAAATACTTATGGATCTCATTGTATCCCTTTAATTTTATACACTAATGGGTTTTACTTTTTCTCTAATTTTAAAAGGAGACTATGAGTAACATTCTTTTGCCTTTATGTCATATTCACAGGTGTAAAATGCTTAAGTAGTTGTACCTTTTTTAAATTGTACTTGTAAGTACAGTACTTAAGTACTATTTTGGAAGATTTTGTGCTTTTTAGGAAAAACAAAAAAATTCTTTTTACTCCCAATGTTTTCATTTTGGCCTATAAAGTGCTTGTTACAAATCTCAAACACTATGAGTTTTTATTTTCCTTTTCTTTTTCTTAGTGTTTTGTCTTTTGCTGGAGTTACAGATTCATCGAGGATGTGGTGTCTCATTTGCCTCCCACCTAAAAATGAAATAGGCACTTTCAAAATTCACCAATGAAGCTAAAGAAGTATATTGAGTTAACGTTAATTTTGGCAAATTCACTAATTTTTAAATTTAGCTAGTTAAATTAGCTAGCTGGTTATGTTTTGTACAGTAGTTTGCTAAATATACTTGCTAGTTGATTAGAGGTTAAATTTTCTAGATAGTTAAGTTTTATTTTCAGTGCTAATGTGCCTTAGCATTCATTTCAAAAGGATTTTTAAACATTAGCTAATCAAGTTTGTTTGAGTTAGCAGCCTATTTTCCTTTTGACTAATTGTTTAGCAAACTAGCCAGTCATGCAAGAACGGATATGATGAATTTGTGGTTAGCTTTTTCATCAGTCAAATATATCTGATACTTGATTATGTTTAAATTTCTAACATTCAGTCAAGTAGAATTTTACCTCCATGCTTCAACTTTTAATTGGGTATTATTCGGACACAGTACACTTTTACTTACATACTGTTTCTCTGTAGGATTTTCACCCCAGGTCATATCTCCTGTGGAGCTGATTGCATTTGTTTCTTTGTCTAACTGATTCAAATCTGA
Organism: Pangasius macronema; assembly: GCA_037577455.1. NCBI lineage: Eukaryota > Metazoa > Chordata > Actinopteri > Siluriformes > Pangasiidae > Pangasius > Pangasius macronema. The sequence continues at coordinate 9,675,807 of CM074957.1, forward strand.
ATCCCAGGCATTTTCACCAAGGTCACTATGACTGATTAAAGTGCATGTTATGCCAAAAGAAAAAGTCACTTGACTGAGTCATATGCCATCACATTTGGTGTTATATACTGTTCTTCACATGTTTGCTCTTGCTATGCTTGTCTTGTTGGAAAAGAAAATTGCTGTAGTAAAGACTTTCCGTTGCTTTTTCTTTGAGACTTAAATCCTTTTGAGGTATGGTGTGTGGCATAAACCTATAAATATAAATGAAGATTTACACATGCATTTTCAAACACTCACTGTTCCGCAAAGCTGCATTAAAGTATAAATGCTGTTACAGCGTACTCCTCTAGTGTCTCTGAATCAGAGCGCTTTGTTCAAACCAAGCTGCTATCCTCTGCTGTGTTCGTTCTTGCAGAGAATTCAGATTTCACTCTTTTGAGTAGTGCTGTCAATATGTGGAATTTGTTTTGGTCATATGTCCATATGTGCTTTTTTCCCGCTTGTTCTCCTTTTTAAAATTACTTGTGAATTAATCCAAATGATATTTGGACAGCTCTCTGCAAATGTGAGACTGCCTTTTTAATTGTACCTCTCTACCTGGTTATTTCTGTTGTGCCAGAGCCAGTTTTCGTAATTACTTGGCAAACATGCTATATAACTGTAAAATCCTCAGAGGAAATGTTTGACTTTCTGTCAGAGTCTGTTCCCGGCTTGTTGCTTCCCTGAGCTGGTAAATTCATTACTTTCCTCTTTTCCTTTCGAGTGCTGCCTATAGTATCTGTCATCAAAGTATTGATCATGCATTTTGTCCTCTTTCAATGTTGCAATCGGTTTTCTGTAAGAAACAAGACAATTGTAGCATTGGATTCCTTTCAGAATATGTAGTGGTATACAATGCACTGTGTGTAGGGATATAAAATCATGGCCCTGAACCATTTTTATACATTCAAAATGCTGAATGTGTGAATGGTAGGAACACTGTGTATGAGTTGTCAGCAATTTTAGAGATTCTACAGTGGGCTGCAATGTTTCAGCGCAATGGGCCGTTAAACTGTGTAATGGCCCTGTGTCGTAAATGAGAAGTCCTGCATGTCGAATAGCAGAAAAGGATGATGGTAATATCTGGAATCTACCTTGACTTTCTTTTATTTCCCTCTAGCTGCGCCGACTCAGTAGCTTGAAATTTATATGATTGCAACAAACGAGATTATGGTAGCAGTGTGAACTCCAATGGCCAAACATAGGCCTGCGGAACCAACCCAGTTATTGCAAGCAGTGGTTTTATGGTGATAGTCGTGCTGCTCTTGTATTGATCTTGTAATGTGATGGAAAGAGGGCCAAACAAAGCCAGGTCCCGAAGAAGTCTCTTATGAGCAATAAATACTTTAATGCGTATCTTGGATTTTCAAAGACACTGGGGAAGGTACGACTGACAGTTGAGATAGGGTATACTTTTTGCATGCTTGGTTTAAAAAGGTGGAAACATACTGCATAACAGAAAGGCATGTGCTCTCCAAGGGTTTCCTTTAATGTCATGATTATCATCTCCTGTGTGATTTCTGTCTGAAGGGAAAATGGTAGTTGTGTTGTGTTGTGATTTCTGTTTGCAGCATAGAGAAAGAACGTGAATGTAAGCAGCACAAACAGAAGGAATAAACAACCTAGATAAAATCCTGGTATTTCTCAAAACACTGTTCTCTTTACGACATTGCATTCACTGCTTCAAGATCCCAGAGCTGTGATATGTGTCTATTTGGTAATCCTTGAGCTGCCTGCTTAAATATTATTACAAAAATAATACATTCAGTGAATGCCAAGGCCCCTATCTTTAAAGTGCTGGCAGCAGAACTAATGCATTTCAGGATCCTCATTGATAATTTGTGCTTGCCAGTGGTTACATTTAACTTTTGACCATGACATCTTTTACTGTGCTTGAACGGAGCTCTTCCACCATCCTTCAGGTGCTACTCTTGCCATTAGCGACAATAGCACTGCCAATCACATATAGCAAAAAATTCAGAGTCTGTTTTTTATCTACATGGTGGGAGGGACACACCAGAAGACCAGTAAAATAGACCTGAAAAATCACACATCTGACATGTATTGCAGGGGACAGGCGCTGAGAACAGTAAAGAGAAAAGGAAAGATATTAGCATCAGATTTAATTCTAATGGCTCAGCAGCCATGGCTGTTTACAGAGCAGCACATATTATTCAACTGCCTTTGATTCTTGAATTTTAAGCATGGTCTATAGGCATTTAAAATGCAATGAATTGTATAATTAAATTGGCTAACAATGTAAATCAATGGGCTGAAAAGAAGCTGGTTAATTAAACAGACAGATTTCCTAGTGGAATAAAATCCAATTGTCTCAAAAAAGTAGAAAATGTCTGTAGCACAGCAGAAAGGCTTACCTTATGTTCAAGTAAGCACTCAGAAATTGAAACAAATTGAAATACAACAATCTCAGCAAACTCATTATAGACATCTTAACACCACTTTGTTTTTGCTGTGAGGAACACATCATAATTTAGCATAATCAGTGAGACACTACTGCCTTTATTCAAATATATTTTTGGTTTGAGCAGCTAGCTTTACATTTACTAAATCCAAAGTGATGTAATTGCAGATAATCCTTAAAAATGGACCATGTGACTTCCTAATCCATCAAATCCATTACAGTTATTCCTAACTTCATTTGGAATTTAGACTTTGGATCAGGTTATCCCCTCTATCCACTCTCAGCCTGTTATGGACTCATAACGAACATCACTGTCAACATTTACAGTCAGTTCCAGCAGCGGACTGGAAACAAAAATCAGCCTGAGAATTTGCTTTAAAGTGGCTACATTTGTGCTAAATAACAAATGTAAGTGCATCAACTAGTGTTAAGATATAAGGCTACATTTGGTCCAACTTAAAATGCTGCATATAAATATAAAATATGCAACCATATATAACATTATTTTTTATTTTATTTATTATTTTTGTACAGATGAATAAGAAATAGAAACAATATGCTAAAAGTGAAACTCATTTCTATATAGTTTAATAATTTCTTTGATAAAGCACTGACTTTTAGTCAGTGAGCAATTTTTGGTTAGTAAGCAATTTTTTTTGCTGCTAATTAATTTTAATGCAGGGCTAAAAATCAGATTTTGTCGCGTAGCACTGGTGCTCCCATTTCAGAAAGCTAGACGCACCAGCACTAACAAAATTTCAGAAGTACACACCAAAGTGTTTCAGGCATATAGGGCATGCATGTGCTGTCTGTGTGTGCTACAGAGTAACGCCATAGAGGGGAAGTGTTACAAATATCGCCTACCGAACTAATATCAGCTTGGTTGGTTATTGTTGTTTTGTTTTGAAGGATCGTCGCAACAGGACTAATTTCTCTAGCTAGTCATCTCTAACCAGCAAACACAGACCTTTAAGTACTGCAAAAATTGCTGTAATTTTTACAGTAATATACTGGCAACATGCCTACTGTAAAACCTATTTACAGTAAAGTACTGTAATATCTTACATCTTACGGTATAAAATCACACTTAGTCCGGTACATTTTCTCGATGCAGGATACAACTCAGCTAAAGGGTCTTGCTCTGGGAACCAACCATGGCAGTTTGGTGGTGCTGGAATTTGAACAAATGACTTCTGACTTGTAACTCAAAGCCTTAACCATTTAGGTTATTGTTGCTGATTTTTCTCTTTAGACCTTGCCTGGCTAAATAAACACAACTGACCTTGTGCTCCTCTTACTGTAGTAGCTCTACAGGACGGAAGGTAGTAGTACAGGAGGAAGGTAAGGCTTTTTTAGTGGAAATTAATGTCAGTGTCATCAGCAATTAATCAGTAGTTCTTATAAAAGTGCCATCGTTAACTAGTAGTTCTGCAGGAGAAAGGTAAGACTTTCTCCTGTAATTTCTGCTTAAGACTCAATGAATTACTGCATAGTTAATAGTGAACTCCTACTAACACACTTACTGAGTGATTAACTAGTAGTTTTTAGTAGTTAATAGGAATAAGATAAGTGAATAATTAATGAAGAACTACTGATTAATTCCTGCTTAGTTCCTGCATAGTTCCTGCAGAGTTAGCTATGAATTATTTTGTAACATGTTACAGTATTGCCTATCCCAGCCCAACAGAACTACATTTTACCTTGAAATATAACCATTACAATACCTCAAAATTTTTATTTATTTATTTTTTTTTGCATCACTGTGTGAATCTATTTAACATCACATGAGTGAAACATTCATTTCAATGAGTCATCCATTATAGGTTATGAAAAATGTAAATGTTCTCACACACATTCACCCAGGTGAAATATTGGAAATATTCCACGTCATGTTCAATAGGAAATTGAATCTAGCCATGGGGGTCACAGTCCAGTGACTTCTGTGCCAGTCCCAAACCCGGATAAATAGAGAGGGTTGCGTCAGGAAGGGCATCCGGTGTAAAACATTGCCAAATTTAATCATGTGAATCGTCAGTACTCTGAATTTCATACCAGATCAGTTAAGGCCCAGGTTAACAACGACCGCCGTCAGTGCCGGTGACCTACAGGGCACCGGTGGAAATTGGGCTACTGTTGGTTGAAGAAGTAGAGGAGGGAGGAGAGTGCATAGACAGAGAGAGAAGAGGAAAGGTAAGAGTGTAGGACTGAGAATAGGA
>CM074957.1:9680565-9700657 GCA_037577455.1 Pangasius macronema
AGAGCTGAAGATGTTGAGGTTCTCTTTGGGAATGACAAGGTTGGACAGGATTAGGAACGAGTACATCAGAGGGACAGGTCATGTTGGACGTTTGGGGGAATGTTGGACATGGAGCTGCCAGGCAGGAGGTGAAGAGGAAGGCCAAAGAGGAGGTACATGAAGGTAATAAATGAGGATATGAAGCTAGTGGGTGCAAGTGTTAAGGATGCAGAAGATAGGGATAGGTGGAGAGTGATGATTCACTGTGGCGACCCCTGAAGGGAAAAGCAAAGAAGTTCAATAGGAAATTGTATTATTTTCTGAAGATCAAGTAAATCATTACTTAAATGTCCTACTCATCAATGTCCTCATGCCATTATCAAGGACATTTTGTGTATTCGTGCTAATTCTGTGCTAAAAACCTCAAACCAATTTTAACCCTGATAAAATGCAGTCAATGTCAGAAATAAAATCTTGTAATACACAAACTTGACTGAGGTGTGTTAATGCATTTCTTGAATGGTTAAATGCATGTTTTCTTAGATTTCATGTTGAAGTATGAAGTTTATTTTTTAAGAAGTGTAAAGGCTAAATGGTGCCCCAATTGTGGAATCACTTATTTGAGCTAATGAACCATTCCCCATGGAGAAATTGTGAGGACAATTAAACCAATCAGTATTGGAATCCTGGTTGGGAAATTGTTTGGAAGGTTTCAAGAATGATTTAGCACACTCAGGAACATAGGAACTCAGACGCTGTGCTTTGAACATCAAGTTTTTGTTTAGCAGATGGAGCTCTGCAGTCAGGGAAAGCCAGTAATCAATTTCTGTCTGCTGTAAGAAGAAAGGCCTCTGCAGCATGTATGCAGTGGAATAAGATAACAGCATGGCTCATGCACTGCTCACCCTACTTGTTCCTTTTCAGTTTTTTTTTTTTTTTTTTTTTTGCTATATGAGCACTTAATATGTACCCCTATGCTTATAGCTTCTACATCGTACAATGAGTAGATGCATTTTTCATAGAGACATTCATTTTCCAGCTAAATCATCAGCTTCACTCAGTATTGTGGAGAGATAATTGGCTGGGTTTGGAGAAATAATGGATGTATTTCTCCAGGCCTGAGGGGTTTTGTATTCAATACTGTGAATAGCTTCAGTGTATCAATCTTCAGCTCCAATTTCTAGGTTGAGACTGATATTATAGAATTTATCTATCTCTCTCTATATCTCTATATCTCTCTGTTTCTATATATATATACATATATATATATATATATATATATATATATATATATATATATACCATCACATATGGGTGTGCTTGTTGAACATCTTATTCCATCTTAAGTCCACTCCCTATGCTAGATTTTTTGTGGCGATTTGTGCTCATTCAGCCAAAAGAGCATAAGCGAGGTCAAGCACTGATGTTAGGTGAGTAGGCCTGGGGTGCAGTCAGCATTCCAGTTCATCCCAAAGGTGTTCAGTGGGGTTGAGGTCAGGGTTCTGTGCAGGCCACTCGAGTTCTTCCACTCCAAACTTGCCAAACTATAGACCACTAGCGGCCTCACTTTGTGCACAGGGGCACTGTCATGCTGGAACAGGTTTGGGCTCCTTAATTCCAGTGAAGAGAAAATTGTACATCTACAATTTACAAAGACATCCTACGCAATTGTTTACTTCCAACTTTGTGGCAACAGTTTGGGGCAGAACCACATATGAGTGTAATGGGCAGGTGTTCACAAACTTTTGGCTATATAGTGTACAAATAATATATATTTGAAAAAACATTGCCTTGATTTACTACTGAATAGACTACTATATGTGTAAAATAATTAAAAATTCAAACTGAATTACAAGCTGAAAAAAAAATCTAAATTTAAATGTAGTTTAAATGTAAATAGCTTGAATACAGGCAAATTTATTTACTATTTCTCACTGATATTACAATGAAGCAAATATAAGAGGATTAAACCTATTTCTAGGTGTTTTTGCTAATCCCAAGCTATAGTATTGTATTGTTCTACTGGCAGAATACTGGCATGATGTTGCTTCTTCCTGGAAAGTCAGTTCAATTCAATCATACAATTACAAGCTTGCTAAGATATTTATGCAGTGAAACTGTGCTTTCTAGTTAATCAATAAAAATGAAAGCTGTATTAAGAATGCAAAACTACTCCAACGCTGATCGGGTATCGCTGCAGGAATTGTGATAAATCTGGTGTTTTCCATGGTGTATGTACATTTGTGTGAATGTGTGTGTGTGAGTGTAGAAAACATTTCAGCCAGTGAGGGACCAGCACTGGGACGGGCCATGGTCCCAGCAGGGCAACATTTGTATAGCAGCTGTGTGTTTGTATTGAGTGCCGTGCCGATGTGAGCCCCGAAGGGGAGATGAATGAGAGTGAGCCAAGGTGTTGGTTTTCACCTTGAATGTGACATCACTCTTCCTGACTAATCCTCCTTACCGGCACTGTGCTGAGCCCAAGTCAGGTGGCTGTTAGTCAATGACACAAGAAGACAAGGGCCGCATCCGGAGTCTTCCGCATCCATACATCACTCTGCAAAAGGCTTAACAGGGCTTAAGTGCTCTCTTACGACCTGCAAAATCCTTCATGGGTTCTGCACAGGTGCTGTGGTATCTTTGGTGATTTCTTGTTACTTCTTATTTGGATATGGTCAGTAGAAGAATATTGAATATTGCCATCTAATTGTGTGTGTGTGTGTCTTCCTGCAATATGATTAATCTTCTGTTCAATAAGGGTTTTTTTGGCTACGGATACTGCGACAGGGGCCTGATAAAGGTAGGCTGTGAATGCAAATAGCACAGAGAGAACTGCCTGCAACCACTATTGTGATTCCAAAGGGAGAATGAAAAATCGTTTTCTGCTCTCCCTCTCAGAGGGCTTCTTTATCTGTTTGCCTTCTGTTTTATTCCTTTTTCTGGTTATGTCAGGTAGAGGGCAGAGGAGGATTGGAAAAAATGCACTCAAAAGGAAAGCTTGTGTGCTTCCACAGACACTGGTTGGCTTGAGGGAGTGACAGCATAAAGCAAGCATCCTCAGCTTGTCCCTTGCCATAGCAATTGCAGGAATGTCATGTTCTCTCTGTGTCATTACCACTGCCTGTGCAACCCACTGTGACAGCGGGGAGATGACTCTGAATTCTTGTCTTCCCCACCAATGGCACTCCCCCTCCCCAATCATCCAGCAGATGATGTGATAGCCTCAAAGCACTATAGTGCAGAGCTCTGACATCAAGACACTCAGTGAAACTACCGAATTCGTGCTCAGCAGAGTGCGTCCCTGCAGAATTTAGGGTTTTGAACGTATTGTTCTAGGTGAGCCTATTTCGGCAGAATAAATCAGTAGTGCCTGTTACCACCACCACCACCACCACCACCTACCACCCACCTACTCCATGCAATAGTTTGCAACCCAGCCCCCACTCCATCTGCTCTAATGCTACCTGACAAAGGCATGACAAAGAAATGATGAACAGAACATGAATTTTGTAGGCTGACATGTAAATCCAGTAGTTTGGGCATTTTCCAATCTCATTCCAAACTATATTTTGGGCAGGGCACCTTGAGACTGGTTCTCAGAAATGCAATGAGAATACAGAAGCTAGAGAAGCAGTTGGCAGTTGCAGACTGAAATATGAAATGAGATCAAAAAAGAAGCTGCAAACTAGAAAAGTAGAGTGAATCAACTGGATTTTATAAATGTTAAGGAGAATAGTTAATAATCCTTTTATTCTGCATTAATTATGTATGTCTCATTTGTCAGGCAGGGATACATCATATGAGCACATAATAGTTATAATGTTCTTAAATGAATTTTTCAAGGTTATGGGACTTTCCCCATTGAAATTCCCATCAAATCTCCATCATATCTCTGTTTTTTTCTTGTGACTTTATCTCTGCATTTTGTTTCTTGAGGCAGCACTGGTCCAGGCTGCTGCAGCGTGATCCTTTGGCCCGACAGTCAAATAAGACCAGTTTCTTGCTGACATGAAAGATGAGAGCCTCCATGGGCTGTAGAACATCCAACCTTTGAGGAGGAGGAGAGGCAGGTTCTCTGCGGGCAAGCAGAAACATATAGAGCAAATGCAAGAGCTGTACCTCTCTTTGGAGTGCCCGTAGGGCTCAACTGTGTTTCATCTTAGCTAGAAGGCCAGACATTGCAGGAGAACAGCCTGTCTCTGTGCTCTGCCTGGCACCAGACTAGTTAATATGCCAATAAACTGTCTGTTGGCTACTTTTGCTGTGCTGACAGAGTGTGACAGAAAAAAAGACCTTGAACTCTGTGAGCCAAAATGACTCCTGGACATAACACTGAAAGGGAAAACAAATAAGTTCAAAGCTGTGATAGGATCAAATGTGATTTAAGACAATGCTTAACAAATGGAAGCTTTAACTATGATAGGTCATGAATTGTGACTCCAGACACAAAGCAACCTCTGCACTTTGTGGCCTATATAAAGACGTCACAATGGTGTTTTTATAACGATTGATTAGTGCGCATCAGAGGTCCATTCATTGCTCATCAAACCCACACAGTATCTCACTTACCACTTACAGCTCCCAGTCCCAATAGATTTGTGGTAAAGAAGCTGTAGTGGTTGGAAATGTCACACAAAAGCAGGATACTCAAGCCCTGTGGCAGGAGTGTAGTGTTAATTCACCAGGGCTGATACAACACCAGACTGACAGAAACCATCTCCCAAAGTTCCCCAGGCCCCTTGGCTTCCTCTGGTCCTGCCTGTGGTTGGTGTGGTGGGTTTGAACCATGCCATGTCAGGCACAGGCCTGGAGCAGAGCTTTCATTTTGATTAATGGACCCCTCTCTGCCCCTGAGTGAGCAATTATCAGAGGGTCAACATGCTCGTTCATCACTGCAAGCGGGCAGCTCCGTCTGTGCCACAGAGCGGTGCGTGGCTTGGTGAAGTGGAGAACAGAGTAGATAAGATTTCCCTAGAGCAACAGTTCAGCTTAATTTTGGATCTGCTTCCCTGGCCGTGGCGTGAACCCTTCATCAGAACCCCTGATTGCATCTAGACCAGAAAGCACAATTCCTCACACCTTGCTCGAGTGCCTTACAGTTCCCACCTGTCCAACAGTCTAAACAGATAATGATCCTATCCTTTATTTTTTTTTTCTCCAGGTGCTAGCAATTCATTTTCCATCCTTTCTATTTATTAGCTAAATTGTTCTCTGGATGTCCTTACTGTGCATAACTGTGAGATTCAGAGCAGATCTTTAAACAGGCAAGATCTGGGCAATAGAGATAAATCTCATTATGTGTACATTTAAACCTATCAAGGAAATCTGACAGATGAAATATATCATGTGCTTTATTCCTCGGCTGATGCTGACATTAAAAGCTGTATTAGACAGCCAGCCAGTGATCAAAATGCCTGTGATGCATGATCGATATGTAATTTTCAGTAGTATTATTTCTCTTGCCAGGTAACACATTAGACAAGGCTATGTGAGCCTGTCTGAATAGATTTTTGCACGATGGTTTGAATAATCCACTCTTCCTATACTCTCCTTCCATATAGCCTGATACCCAACAACCTTTTGGAGCATGATACAATTATAAACAGGGGAAAATTTGTGAGCCAAATATTCAGATAGTGCATTCACTGATGTGACCTTATTAACTTACATCCTGGAGTCGACAAGACCCATGCCTGTGCACGTACCTCTATTATCACAAGGTATGCAGGGCTGTTCCAAATAGATTTTGCAAATAGATTCTATTATCACCAGGCATGCAGGTTTGCTCTGCTTTGCAAATAGGTTCGGCTTTATTTCCACCATCTCATCATATGTCATGCCTGTCACATGGAAATTAATTACCAGCTGCTTTCTAATGAAAAAAAAAACAGGCATTTTTTTTCCTCTAGGTATCATTACATTCTGGCTAGACCTGTACTTTAAGTGCTATTTAACAGTAAATATTAGTCCATTATCAGAGTGTCTTCAGCCAGACCAGATGAGTTAATGGGTCTGGAGCAAGGCCAGGATCTGATTTCTTTTAAACACAGTCTAATGGGATGTCTGCCTATGCATTATTAATGCAGCCCACTGAAAACCAATCACTTCTGTGCATTGTTAGGGTGTTTTCCTCATCAGTGATCTTTCTTCTTTATTTTTAGTTATTTTCCAATGTCGATTCTATCTTGATGAAAATGGATGCTGTTGCACTTACTTACTTTCCAGATATGGCTACTGGGAGGAAGTCTATCAGTTGTATGTCTGGTAGCAAGCTGCTTTAGAACATAGAATTTTTTTTCCTCCTGTCTGCGGAGATACAAAAATACAAGATAATGCACAAATCATCATGGGCAAACAACAACATCATTGCTGAACTAATACCCACCTTTAATCCATTTTAACACTAATGAACATGGTAGGAGGCAAATCAGCATGTGATTTTTTTGCTTTCTGGCATCACCTTCAAGGTAGAGTCATTATGGTAGACAGCAAAATTAACCAGAGCGGATTTCCTCTAAACTCTGGTGTGACACTGCTTATGGCTTACATCACATAATTAAACAAAATATTAATAATAGAAAAATACATTTAGCTTAGCTATCTGCCAAGGTTGAAATTAAACAATGTATATACATTCATGTTAAGGTATTTACATCCAAATCAGGTGAATGGTGTAGGAATTACAGCACTTTTTAAGGAAACAAAAGTATTTGGAAAATTGTCTGCTCAGCACTTGCATTACCTGGTGTGTGTTATTCCCTCATAATTTCACTTACAAGTGAACAAATAAACGCTCTAGACATTATTTCAAGTGTGGCACTTGCATGTGGCACTTGCATCTGTTGCTGTTAAATATGAAGTTCAAAAAACTATCAATGGAAGTGAAGCAAGCAAAACAACACTGATGGATGATAGAATTCTTTTCCTGGTGAAGAAAAACCATTCACAACAGTTGTCCAGATCAAGAACACCCTCCAGGAGGCAGGCATATCTGTGTCAAAGTCAACAATCAAGAGAAGACTTCACCAGAGTAAATATGGAGAGTTTACAACAAGATGTGAGCCATTGGTAAGCAGGTTCCAGAAGGTTGGGGGTTATAGCACCACCAAGTTGCCAGTGTTGGGCCCTTCCGTAAGGCCCTTAACCCTCTCTGCTCCAGGGGTGCCTTATCATGGCTGACCTCAAGTACCTGGGATATGCAAAGAAAAGAATTTAACTGTGTATATGTGTATAATGTATACATAATATAATATAATGTATATGTGATAGACAAAGGCTTTCTTCTTCCAAATTCTTTAGAGCTCTTATTAATTTACTGTTATTTGGCAGGCAGGCAGAGGATGCTACTGTGCATGTGCAGAGTGAGTACCACCACTGTAGCTTGTTGCTGATTGGAGCAATTGATAGTGATGACCCAGTATCCCCTACAATATATTACGCTATGCTGTGCCGGTAATTCAATTTGCAATATGTTTACTTCAGATTTCTACAAATTATATTTGTACAAATGTTCCACTATTACCACCCTTCTTACTGTAACTATTAAAAATTATTCTGGGTCACAAAGCAGTCAAATGGACAAAAGTGCAGGTTTACTGGTTTTATTAAATGCAATTTAGCAAACAAAACAAATGACTAGACAATACTGGGAAATGTGAGGCGGGCAAATGGTCAGGTAAACTGCAAACAGGCATAAACTAGACAAGACTAAATCAGTTAAAGCAGGCAATGTTCCAACTCAAGACAAGCAGATAATAAAGGCTTATGATAATCTCAGACGCAATGCTGGAGCAAGACTTCACAAAGTATCACTGAAAGTCTTGGTTATTTAAAAGTGCAATAGACAATACTTTTATTTCTTACTAATACAAATAACCTGGAATACACTATATGGCCAAAACTTGTGGTCATCTGTCCATTATACCCATATGTAAGCCTTCCTCAAACTGCTGCCAAAAAGTTGGAAGCACACAATTGTCTAGAATGTCTTTGTATGCATTAGCATTTAGATGTCTCTAAGTGAACTCCATAAAGGCATGGTTTGGTGTGGAAGCACTCGAGTGGACCACACAGACCCGTGACCTCAACCCTACTGAACACTTTTGGGATGAATTGGAACACCAAATACGGTCCAGGACTTCTCTCCTGACATCAGTGCCTGGCCTTACTAATAGTCTTGCTACTGAAGTTCTTCTCTTACAACAACATAGCTATTTGCTACTGAATGAGCACAAATCCCCACAGCCATGTCACAAAATCTACTGGAAAGCCTTCCCAGAAGGGGGAACCAACTCTGGAATAGGAGGTTCAGGAAGCACATGTCAGTGTGATGGTCAGGTGTCCACATACCTTTGGGCAAATAGTTTATATGTAGAGCCAATAAACACATAATTATTTAAGCCATGGCCTTACCATAAGTGTCTTATGTGGCTGAGAAAGCATGCTATAGTTTGAAAAAATGTAACAACAAGTTTTGGAGGCAAAAACAGAATAAACATTCATAGTGATTTCACAAGATGAAGTATTTTGTTACTGGTGAAGGGGATGAAACTGGATGAAGAATGAGTGATGTTGCTCCTGGACATGTATATGAAAACACAATCTGTATATTGCTTTGAATTGTTTGACTGGCTGGCTTTACATAATAAAATCAAGTAGATACATTTCTATCACTTAGAGAGCCAGCTAAGGCAATGCTTTGGTGGAACCACTTTCATAGCAATGTATATAATGCTAGCTAACCTGCTGACTTCCATTAGTAATCTGGTGAATTTAAGCAGGAATAAGTGTGTAACTAGGGCTAGGAACATGGGAGTTGCATATGCGGGTGTGACATGGTGTCATGGTGACATGACACAGATGTCATGGTACTGTTCCAAGAGGCTTCATCGCCTTAATAGGCTTCATTACCAATAACATTACCTTTTATATGAAAGTACTAACAACATCAGCAATGGAGATTTACTTATCACTGAATCCAATTCACTTTTCAAAACCCTTGTAGTCATATATTAGACGACTCTGTTAGATACGAATAACCAACAAGCTTTTCTTTCCTTTGTGGGAGAAAAGTTAGTGAGAATAATTAGGTTATCTTGAAAGCTAGATACACAGTCAATACAAGATTTACATACTGTACAGTGAAAGTTATTGGACTTTAATAGCTCTCAGTCTCAGTCAGTTATGAAAATGTGGTAAAATAGGGCTAGTGTATGTTCAAAGAGAGGGGAAATCTACTAAGATATCTTAATACTATTTGGATGGATGAGCTAACACAAAGAACCTGAATGAGACAAAAAGGAACCAGTGATTTTCTGACATATGCTTGAAATGCTAAATAGAGTACAGATATGCATTTTGGTGAAGTTCCTGAGAGCACACACAGAAAAAAATACATTTGGCACAATGTCTGTTCCACTCCTGTTACAATCTAGCTTTAGTCACTTTCATTAGTAAATACAATTTGAATCCCAAATACAGAGTGTATGAAAATAGCTGGTATGAATGTAGAATCTAAGCTATCACTACCTTGAGCTAGGCTGCAGGATTAGTCTATGCTGTTTAATCCAGGGTAAGTCTACAGCTTTGAGTTGCTACACTGTCACATCTGTTTAGTTTACCTTGGTTTTAAGTAACCTTGTCATTTGTGAATATTCTCCAGAAAAATGAAGACAAATTGCTGCATAAAAAAAGGCTTCCCCCCTACTCGTTTTCTTTGTGCAAAAAGAAGTACAAAGACACAAAGACAAAAAGAAATGATTGAAATTTGTAACTGAATTTATAACATGTCCCCCATCATCCCATATCAAAGACCCACTCTTGTGTTATTTATTACTTTCAATGTAAGTTTACTGATAGCAGTGTTGATGTTGGCTCAGAATGGTGCAACCCATCAGAGTTAATTTTCCAGTTTGTGTAATTGCAATGAAATATTAATTATTAATTTACTTATTAATATTAATAATCTTATGAATATTACATCTGAGGGAAATTGTGGCATTGCCTAAAGTTTTGTCTTGTTTCCAATGTCTTTACATTGTCTGTATAAAAAACCTTAACATCTAGGTGCTAGTCATTACCTAGCTAATGCTCAAATGTCCAGACTTCACTGTTTCCTAGCAACAGTGTTCTTATAACATTAAGCACTTAAACATGACCTGCAAGCATGCTTTATGTTTGCCTTTCCATGTTGAAAGCACAAATTCTCTTTTTGTCTAAGTGAGAATATTGTGAGAGCAGCTTTCTGACAAACCATTATTACATTTTCAAAATGCTGTTTTTGTTATTTTTATAAACTTTTTAAAACCTGTCTAATACAGCACTGAACCTTCTGACAACATTTTCTGCTAGCCAGTACAAACCCGTTTTGTGCATGACATCCTGTCAGCAATCAAATGGTTGGATCAATATAAGAGTCTACTGCACCCAGTATGTGTAGAAAATGTGCAAGTCTGAAAAAATCTATGTTTGATTTCATGAAGTCCATCCAGGTCATTTGGGGCTGTATGTGGTTCTGAACTCACTGCAGAAGTGACCTCAAAACTGTGAGCAGTGGAGCAAAGGAGCCTGACCATGACATTCCAGCAACTGAAACCACAATGCTCTGGAAAAAAGTTGAAGGACAGCAAAGGAGGGGTTGCAGGGCTCTTTCATGGTTTGGGACAGCATATCATTTTCTTTTGTATTTGTTCCAAATATTCATTTTAATATGACTTGGCAGGAGATGTGTTCACAAAAGGGTATCTTCAGTCATTGATAATATATTAATACTATGTCTTTTTCGAACACACTGTCTCTGCAGGCATCAATGTCGCCTTTGGACATAGCTAGTACCAGAATAACTCCAACCCTCTTTGTCCCTAAATAACATTAGCTTTACGACAGACTTAAATAGCACACACGATCACAAAGGCAGTAATTACTATCAGCCTTGATAAATCGAAAAGGGTAGTTTATTACAATAATCTCCACCCAGTATTTTGCACTTTGAGACAGAAACTCCTATAAAGGCAATCAGCTTTTAAAGCTTAAAGACTGCTTCTAATGGCACATAATGTTAGTAACTCTGCTGTATAGACTTTATTGAATCTAGGCTGTTAGAATGCAGTTCCACTTTCAGAACATCGAAACAAAGTAGACTTGCAAGCTTGAAGACTCTATTAGTAGGAATGGTTGTCTGTCAGAAGATGAACTCATGCTGCAAACAGCTTTTGACAGCACAGTGATATCATGTGTTCCTTCTGTCCTTTGCAGCCTGGTGACCTGTTGTATTGTGTTCTAAACAGAGCAAGAGCAGAGCAGAAATCATTTACATGCCATTTACTTTTACATAACAATGATCAGAGCTAGTTAATATTAATGGCAGTGTTTCTTGAAGTCTATTCATCGGTATAAACTTGCCCATAATTGTTTCTTCAGGATCTTATTGCCTTAGAGTAGAGACTAAATCACTTGAGTTAAAACTGATATTTGAAATCTTTATATTGCTTTCATGTCTGCTCTTTTATGCCTCAGCTTCCTCTCTCCCTCTTTACATGTACGACCCTTCTTCATCATCTATTTCTCTCTTTCTCTCTTATCCTCTAGCCTCCCCGTCTCTAACCACAGCTCACATTTTTTATTTTATTGCAATTTTCACACAGCCAGTCGGAAATCGAGTGGGAGGAGGACTGGGTAGCTGGATAAGACAGAACTGTCTTAGAAGAGATGAAAATAAAAGTCAATTTCAACCAAACCCGATAGCCCTTCTCCCAAGAGCAAGCACTGCACCTGGAGCATCTCAACAAGCACTCTGACTATGCAGAAAAGAAGTTCTTCTCTTACAACAACATCATTCGAGCTTCGCCAAACTGTAGAGGTCATATCATTAACATGTCCCTACACACATTCTCTCTCTCTCTCATAGCACAACTGGCTGCAAAGCTGTAGTGGATGTAATAGTGGCTACATGTGGCGGATGTTGTTCTTCCTTTGAGGTGAGACTATTGTGATATGCACCGAAGGGCCAGATTACGAGTAAGCCCCACTGCCCTGTCTGAATTATCTGCCAATGAATCAGGTGCTCTCTGGCTCAGCACCTCTGATGGCAGCAAATTACTGTGACAAAGTAGCACTGGGCAGCTGTCAGGCATGAGCTCTCATCACACACTATGGTCTGATGGCAGTGCAATCGCATTATAGGTTCACTGGGTCAAAGCAGACTCTCTTGCTCTCTCTCTCTCTCTCTCTCTCTCTCTCTCTCTCTCTCTCTCACTGACAAAAAGAGGAAAGATACGTCCTGAAAATCCAGGTTGAGCATTTGATTTTTTTGTGATGGGTATGTAAGAAGGTACGGCACAAAATGGGACATGATGCAAAAATGTATCTGGCATTGATGTTCAATTAACCAAGGCTGAAGCTTATCACACAAACTGCACCTGGGCTGTGTGTTATACACATATTGGTGTAGTGATCAACAGAGCCGTCAGGACTAAAGGGCAGGTTTATAATCAGTAACAGAAATAAGTCTCTGTTAGTGGGTCCATTGCAATATAGAAATGTGGCAGTAGGACAAATGTCCTGTTTAACATGTTTTTGAAATTTAAAATCAGCAAGCAGCAGTAAAACATATATGTAGTTCTTTCACTAAAGCCCTAAAATGGTCTCATGTTGTTACACATTTTGTCATAAATAAGGAATATCTATGAGAATAAAAAACAACCAGGAAAAACTGTGCCCTGGGAAAACTAGCCAGGAATTACCCTTAGCTTCGTACCTCTGAAAGAATATGTGGCCACTTCCTATTTTTCCACCTTTTTGTACTGACCTAAGTGTTTTTCCCTAGTGTTTTCTAGAGTTTCCAAGGTCATAGGGGTAGGTTTAATATTTAGTTAAAAAAGAAGAATTCCACTTTACTCCACACCTACTCTGGGTTTAAATCCGAGTAGGAATACAGATATGGATACAAACAGTGTCACTGTTACAGGGGGAAGGAGCACTTCATTGTAGGCATGTTTAGCCTCACACATTAGGTTCGTACTAATCACAAAGGTGTTTTTTTTTTTTTTTAAATGCAGCCTAATTGTGTCTGAAAATTGTTTCAAATAACTTAGTACACCAGGTTCATAGTCTAGTCACACACAAGTCAAATACTTTTGGATCAATACCATCCCAGACTGCTAATCTAAGATACGAGATATTAGCCAGTGAGTCACTGAAATGCCTGCAATTTGTATCTGGTTCTTCTACTAAGGTGATTGCGATCCTCTAAAAAAATAATAATAATAAAAGAACTGTTCTCAGGTCACCCCAGAGAAAAGAAGAACAGTAAATTGCTTACTTGTTCATGTGGGTGAAAAGGGTAAGTGCTGTCAGGAGCGGATATCTGAATCAAATGATGGAGAATGCAAAGAATAGGACAGAAAACCTTTCACTCTAACAATTTTATTCCTCTTATAAGAAAGCATAGAGCTCAGGGTTAGAAGGATCTTTACCTTGCTTTTATTGAAGTGTACTTTCAGAGCATACAGCCCCTTGAAAATGGACAGGTGCTCATCCCCGGTAAGAGAAGAATAAGAACAGCATGAAGGAATATTTATTACTAAGAGCAATAGTTGACCTTTGGTTTATGGCATAACAATAATTCAAAATAAGTCAAAATAAGTCAAATTAGGAGAACTTTTGCTGATCCAACTATGGACTCTGTAGGTCTGTATGCTCACAATAAATTGGACTATTTAAATGAAACACTATGAAAACATAAAAGCTTTTCTTTTATGCTTTCATGGCACAATGTGATGGCAGTGTGCTGTAATACTGGGGACCTTGGAATACTAAGGTTCTTTGTGGGGGGGGTTTTCCCCCAAAAAATGAGGCGCAATGGTGCAGCAAGTAGCATTGCTGCCTCACAGCTACAGGGTCCCTGGTTCTATTGTGACCTCAGGTTACTATCTGTGTGGATTTGTGCATGTTCTCCTTGTGTCCATGTGTGTTTCGTCCAGGTTCTCTGGTTTCCTCCCACCTCAAAAAAACATTGCCTAAATTGCCTCTAGGTGTCAATGTGCAGCATGTATTCCCATCTCACACCCAGTATTCTCAGGATAGACTCCAAATCTAATGCGATCAGGATAAAGTGATGAATGAATGAATGAATGAATGATACATTGGCTCAATATAACACAACTGTCAGAAAGAAATATGTAATCCCATGCTCTTGATATGCACCACTTTGTCCAAAAGGTGAATACCTTTTGAATACTGAATACTGGCTATATACATGAATGTGAATACCGGCTATATACATGCTCTTATAGCATCTTATATATTTCTTCACAATGTTGGGTGACTTTCATGCTTTGTCCTTCAGGAACTAGCTAGATCAAACCAGGCAGAGACTATGTGAACTTAATCTGAATGCATTTATCAAGCTGCTGTTTTGCTTGTATGTATAGTACATAATTCAAAGACTGCAGATAAGACAAAGATATATATCATGTTTTCTTTGTATTTTGAAGAGCAGAGAGCAGTAAATCAAAGTCAGAGATGTCACTTTTTAGTGAAATTTGTGGAATTTGTGTTTTAGTTCACAAAAACTGATAGCAATTTCTAATCAGTCATGAGAATAATAGAATACATGAGGTTATGTGTTGAGAATACCAAAAAGGCGACTATTCTCCATTACTCATATGCAAATAAAAAGCATTACAATTGTGGGGGAAGACACTTCAAATGATTAACTTACTTAACTGATTTAAGGTAATTAAACATGAAACATTGTCAACAAAATGAAAATTAAACACTAAATGACTAAATGAACATGACCTCCAGTACCACCAGTCTTTTCAGTTTAATTACTTTAGCTGCAGATGACAATCGTAGAGAGGCACTGAATAATGTGAAGCAGAAAGTAGTTGAAAAATCACCCTTCACACCATGGTTCTGAGCTAAAAGTATCTAATACCCAGGGTTTTTGTTGAGGCATAAAGTGGCGGACTGTTAAAATCAAGGTCTGAGTTTTTCTGATTGTTCACCTGCAGGCACTCAGTCACTTCTACAAATGCTAAGACAGAGCAGCTGAGGGAAGACAGAGACCTGAGGATGGCATCCATGTAACATCCTTGACACGTTTAATACATTAAAAACTAATGTTATTCATCCATGAGAGTCTTTTTTTACATTACATTTTCATTACCCTTTCTCCAATCAAAAACTGTTTACTTACAGATATGCTGCAATGTTGGGCGTGTTATTAAAGATGTATTATTATTACTGATAGAGATGATAAAATAAGTTGGAGTTCAATCTAATGGTGTGTTATAATGGTTATTTAGTAGAGGTTTCGTAGAGATTCCATAACCATGATGCCTCCTATTGTTCTAAGTTCAGGGAGGTAGCCACCAGGAGACAAGCTTTTCTTGATTCACAAGCAGTAGACATCTCTGTGAAAATAAAAGAGCATTACACCCTTTACAACAGGCAGACAGGTTGACAGACTTCAGAATTGAAAATGAAGATTAAAGAAAATGACTCCTGAAGAGAGAGCAAGAGTTCAGTTAGGCAGTCAGATGCAGTCTAGCCTGAGATTTTGGTGCATTTTGGCATTACGACAATGAATAATAATAATAATAATAATAATAATAATAATAATAATAATAATAATAATAATAAAGAAAGAAAGAAAAATACAGGTTAAAAGCACTGAATGTAATGTACTTTTCAACTGACAGCATGGAGTCCTAAGAGAAGGGTTTGGATCTGACACAGAACACAAAAGAACTCAAGAGCTATACGATTTGTTCACTGCCAGCGTCCTGATGAATTGAGTTGTAATTGCTTTTTGTAGTGTTATTGTGGACAATGGATTCCAAAAGGCATATCTCCTGATTTTTATAGAATTGAGCATTGTGTGACATTTAATTAGCTGAGGTTGTGAATTTATAGCACTTGATGTTACTGTCAACAAATGACATTGTGATCATGCAAAATGTTTAGAAATGGCTCACTGTGTTTCAACTTACACGACCACATCCGGATACACATGCCACACATGGCGATGACATTAGCGATGCTGAGTGCTCTGCCACATTCTGGGCTCATCAGGCACTTCTTGGTACTCATGCAGCACCGCATGCAACCATTTGGCCCTGAATTGGCACCCTTACTCTCAGAGTAGCCCTTATCCACATTGCTCGTGTGCTGCTGCCTTATGACATCAGGGTGACTCTTCTTCATAAAATCCTCCTCCATGGCTAGTGTCCAGGCTCGAGTCTGTGGGAAGTGTGAAGGAGATAGGCAGTGACAGACTCTGGGGCAAAAATAACCAATCAATAGTAATTATGTTACACTATCTGAGGCCATCCTTTCATTGTCATTAACTGATATGGAAATCGGTCGATAGTGTATGGATCATCGAGCTGCTATCTGCATGCTGCTGTCATACACTGCACCTTGGCAAGCCCCCAAAAGGACACCCAAAACCTTCAAGGGCAATTAGCCACATATCTGACTGGCTTCAGTAGTTTCTTTTTCCAACTGTGACGCAGGCATTTGAAACCGTCAATGCAATTTTGCGAGGTGGGTCACCTCCTTGAGTGTTTTGTCTCATTTCTGTGCCTTGACTCAGAATTCACATAACACATAACCATAAAAAACGGTACTCAGATAGCCATCTATCTTACCTCTGTGGATTTGATTCATTAACTTTAGCTCTGGGCTAACTACTTTATTACCATAGCATTACAGGCGTAGAACAATGGAGGCACTTTCTACATTTTTTGAGCTTTGGATTTTTCTGCAATCTCACAGTGTATGAAGAAGGCAATAGGAAAGGCCCAAATGATGAAACCGCAGCACACTTTACTTCTACTATACCTTCCAGAGAACAGTTAAGACTTTTATGTGTGTTATTTTTCTTGAATTGTTCTTAGGCCCTTGCGGATGCTATACTTTTTTTTTCTTTCTTTTTTTTTAAGAAATCAAATTAGCTGGAATTAAAATCCTCAATCACACTGCTGTCACAGAAAGAGAGAGCACAGAACACAATAAGAGCTGAGACTTACCAAGTATTCTTTATTTACCTCTCAAGCTTTCTCTGTCTTCTTTTTCACCCTTCAAATGTGCTCCAAATGAACCAGAAAAATCCTTCACATCATCTTCAGTTCTACCTTCATAGCTTTTCCGTGCTGATGGAGTTACACTTTAAGGCATTGATAAATCACGAAACAACCAAAATACTCAGCCCTGGCCCTGGGTTGGTGTGTTCTTAGGGTGTGTTTTCAGGTTTTTCCTGCCTGTCAACACTGAGCAGGCCATCCTAATGTTCCCTGCATATCACAAATGCCTGTGTGCTACCTTGATTTATTTATTTTTTTTAAATTAATGTGTCACAAAGCAATGCTAAATTTAGGTGGTGGAAATTTGCCTAATGTATGTATATAAAAGCAACCATTTTGCTATGAAACATCCACTGTTACAGAGTAGAGTGCTATTTAGATCAAATGGAAAATAGTGTCTCTTATGAAAATAGTGTCTCACCATTGGAATGTAAATCAATACTGGGTATTCACACACTCTCAGATGTTAATTAAAAAACCCAATTTAGTTGCAAAGTGTTGAAGCTGGTGGCAAAATGGAGAAGTGAGAGATGCGTCCATCTGGTCCAAGAACTCAAAGTTTTCTGTCTGCAGTTCATGTCCTCATCATTCTAAACCACTTGGCCTCTATTCAAGAAGCTTGAAACAGACCAGACCAGGAAATGTTTCAAGAAAGTTGCAAAGCTGACCAATTTAATTTTTTTTTCTTGGCTCAATTTCTGATTTAACAACATGAACGAAAAAAAAAAAAAAATAGACTTTGTAAATATGAAACAAAAAGGTGGTTTTAGTCACAATGATTCATTCAATTATTCAATTCCCTTAGTCAATTCTTTGCTAGAAAGATATCTGGGCATGATGGTTAATGGCTGAACACTGTAAACATTGGCTAGCAAGAGTAAACTCAAATGTTATGTCAACAGGATAAAATAACTCAGGTTGTCTGTTGTCCCCAGAGCTCAAAAACATGATGTATTAGCAGCCCACCCACAAACACATTAACCAGAAGATGCAGCTGCAGCAGATGTCCACACGCAGCTGGCAGCAGCAGTCACAGCAGCAGTCCCCCAATGGCCTATGTTGCTACAGGACACAATGGCATTGCCCTTCATATGAGGGGATGTGCTGGAGGTCTTGTACTGTTTCAGCCCCATTATTCTATTACCTTAGGTTTACTACTTTACTACTACTGTTTCGGTTGGGCTTACCACTATGCAAATGATTAGACCAGGAGTTCTCAGACTTTTTGTAGCATGAGGACCACTTTAACTGTACTTTTTTTAAAAAATTGATTTATTTAATGAACAGAATCCAATTACTAAAATATTAGGGTAAGTTTAATGTAAATGTATGCAGTTATACTATATTTTGACTGTTTATTGGCACCATAGAGTTTTTCAGTATTTTCCACTTCATTTTGGATTAAAATTGCATTTTATAGGCCTACATGGTTTTGACTTTTTGAGGTTTGGATTAAACCCATGCAATTTAAACTGACCAGTCAAATAGGCAAAAATAAATAAATAAACAAATAAATAAAACACACACACACACACACACACACACACACACACACACACACACACACACAAAACACCTATAAAAACTCATTACAAAGGATAATAACTTTGATAATAGTGTGGTTGTGGTTTCCACCACTGTAATTAAAAAAAAAATTCATGGATCCCCTGGCTACACTTTATGAAGCCCACTCTGAGAACTGTGGGAATAGATGGAATGTCCCATGATTAGCAGAATTCTGAGTATTGTTGTTGCCTTATAAATGCTTGAGCAAAGCTTCAGACCAGCAGCATTTCCAAAGTCATATGTAGATTGATGTTAGCATAAAAAACTGTCTATTGATACACCTGGCCAAGTTTTTGAAAGCAGCATCTATGTATGACAAGAAAGGATTCAAGGGTTCCCCCAGTCCACAAACTGCACAAATGCAGTTAGTGGACAAATTTGAATTACAGAAATAGCTGGTGTACTTATAATCTCCAATGATATTTTTAGGGCTATGAAATGTTACCATACTGCTGTGCCATATTGCTGCGTTCCGTTTTACAGTGATATTGTGCCTAAGACACTGGCTAATAGGACAGTAAATGCAGTACAGTCAGTGTTTCTCCTTCAGAGTGGATTCCCAGTAGATCCCCTTTAGAACACTGAGAACACTTAAATGGCCACTATCATGGAAATCTCCATTTTTCTTTGAAACTCTCAGCTTAATAGCTTAATTTGTTAAAAAAAAAAAAACTCTCAAAAGGAACTACTCCCTTAGGTTGATTTACAGGAACCAAACTCCAAAAACAGCGCATTTTGGAGTTCTTGTTACTTTGACGTCACAAAAATGAACATGTTTAAACATACCTGCTCAGTCATTTTACAGCAGGTTAGCCCCACCTAGTCCTGATGAAGTCAGCAGCAGATACTGGAGTGAAGTTTTTGCAATAAGCAGTTAAATGTGCTGATCCTGGCTGTCATGAAACAAAAATATATCTCTATAGAAGCATTCATAGAACCAAAACGTTCAAAATGAGTGGGTGAAGGTATTTCTGATGTTCCTGAGCATTTCAGTCCAAAGTTAAAAAAATATGTTTAGTGCATTTTCATCCTGTGTTTTGAGGCACAGTGCAGAACAGGCTATGTCAAAAAATTTACTGTCATCAGGTTAATAAGGATAGAATGAACACTAGAACACTATTTTTGAAAATATTTTAACAACTAGCACCTTCCATTGTTCATCTCCCAACATTTTTTACACAACTCTACAGGTGACAGATCAGGTGACTAGTAACTGTGCTAGTCTCTAATTACTGCTCATCGCTGGTGGAGTTTGTGACTGTTAGATGTAGACCTTTTTATTTACCATGGGAATTCACTACCGTCCTCATAATCGGTGTATACATTCACCCCAGTGCTAATGCTAAGGAGGCGCTCTGTGCACTGTATGGGGCTATTAGAGAGCTGCAGAATTCAAACCCTGACGGACTGTTTATTGTTGCCGGAGATTTCAACCATGCAAATCTCAAGTCAGTGCT
>CM074957.1:9700757-9786302 GCA_037577455.1 Pangasius macronema
ACCTTGGTCCTGGAGAAACGTTGTTTCGTTTCACTATGTTCTTGTATATGGCTGAAATGACAATAAACTCCACTTGACTTGACTCTTGACTTGACTTTACTTGTGAGGTGACTATCCAGTCAGATCAGAGCTCATTTATATATAGCAGTCTTAAAGACACAATAACAAAAACAGGCTGTTTAATTCTGAAGGATTAAAAAAGAGAGTGCCTAAGGGGACTCAGGAGTATGGTGAGTATCCATGTGTTTAATGAGAAGAATCAGGGTCACAATACACAGGCTAGAGTTGGCACAGAGAAGATCAGAAAAAGAGAACAAAAAGATATCCAAGGGAGGAAACCACAGAAACAAGGAAGGGTCATGCACAAAGATCAATCAGATAAACAACAGCAAACAGTAAGGCTTCGCTGCTAGTACCAAGGTCATTTGCTTTATATATATCAGGGGTGTGCAATCTTAACCGCAAACAGCCAGTGTGGGTGCAGGTTATCATTCCAACCAAGCAGGAGCCACACCTGCTTTCACTTGTTTAATCAGTAGATCTCGTATTTCAATATAAGGACTATCAGGTTTGGCTTCTGCTTGTTTGGAATGAAGACCTGCACCAACACCAGCCCTTTGCGATTGAGATTGCACACCCCTGAGACCTCTGAGCTGTTGTTTAGCTGACTGATCTTTGTGTATGCCCTTTGCATATTAGACTGGATACTCCTGATATATCGTGCAAACAGGAAATGAGTATAACGACCAAGGATAAGTTCAACATTCAGGAGAGGGTGCCCTCTGGTGGTGTGGTGGAGAAGTGTCCATGACAGTGAGAAAATGGTTGGAAAATGCCTTTTTTTCCCTTTTTTTAACAGAAACTGAGAAAAATCATTAGTCACACTGTTTATCATGTAAACAACTATGGGGACTTGTATGATTCATTTCAAAGAATTGCTGGATACTGTTTGTCAGGGTAATAGTGGCTGGACTGTTCTGGATGCTTTGCAACATTATTCATTCAATGTTGATGTCTGCAATCCACTCAAGTCTGTTCTCAGACATGGTAATGTGGTGTTGAAAAACGCAAACAGGCTATCCAGGGTTAATTGCTTGAGAGTGATAGGGGCAACTAAACAGATAAGACATCCTGCCTTGTCAAGCTCTGTCAACGATAATGGTGAAGTCTACACGATTATTACAAGATAGTGAAAACTGCTGCTACTCATTTCAAATCAGAACAGACAATCACAACCTCAGACAAAAGCATTAAAAGAGGGAGAAAACTGATGATGGTACCTCAAATTTTATTTTAACCTTCCATTGTTATCGAGACAAGATTTACTTATTTTTTGGCAGCTTCAATCTTCATTTTGCAGCAATCTGCTGTGATTCCACTAAGTAGCCTCCAGATCACATATACAGTGTCACTGAAGACTGTGATATCACAGCTGACTGGGCTCAAGCACATCAAATTAAACTGCATTATGGCAGTGGGAATAGATTTCAGCTCATGGAACCAAAAACATTACTTCAAGCAGCTATGCCAAGAGAGTGGAGTTCCTGCTAGAGGCTGTGAGTAAGAGTTATGAAAGATATTGTGGTGCCGTGAAGACTGGGGGAAGGTGGACAACGTAGTTTATTCTGTAAGAGAGGGCATCCCCAAGAGAGGGCATCCACTGTAACATATCACATGGCGTGGCATCCAGCCTCCAAAACACTCCTATTTTAGCATGACCTCTTTTCTTGGGACTGGATTCCATAAACCAGCCATTCTTCAATAACTCAGAGAGGATGAAAGCGATTTGAAGAGGGACGAGTAGAGATGTCAGTGTGCACATACAGCATGTGTGGGTGTAGCCTCTTGACACTCCATGAATACCCATGGAATCTGAAAAACCTTTATTCTCATCTCTATATAAATATACAAAGTACATGCTATTATAATGTTCATGCCAGTATAAGGTTTTTAAGGTGGAAGAAGAAGAAAGAGGAGGAGGAAACAACTGGAGACGAAAAATGGTTTGAGATGTTAACATGCTGTCTAACGCAAATGGCAATAAAGTCCAAGCATGTGTCTGATATATTGCATCGTTTGATCTTTGCGGGAATAGGAAGAATAGTCTGATGAGCGACCTCGATGTTTCACATTGCATCATAAAAAAAGAAGTTATGGGGCAAAGAGAAAGAGCTTGTTGCACCATTATGCTTGAAAACAAATTATCTGAATACATAACGGCTATATTACAAGGCCTCTGAGTTCATATTTATGCTGAGCTACAGGCAGCATTCTAATGATATTCTTTTGCAAACATTACATGAAATATGTGAACCCGATTCAAAGGTGTGGGCGACGGTCGGATGTCATGCGGCAGATGGTCTTCGTGTGTCTGAAACCCTGATTGGGGTGATTGATTGATGTTCTAGATAAGATCATCACAGCATTGTTTTCACCTTGTCAGTGTAGCTTATTTCAATCATTAACTTCTGTCAGTCACTTGAAACATAAGCCACCCACAACGAAAGATACTCAGCACCTAAAAATCCTGTTGTGGATGCAGCTAAAAATGATCAAACAGGGCAGCTGGGATATAAAGGGGAGGCTGAAATAAATCTATTCTCTTAGCTGCACAGCCTGACTCTGGAGGGAATGCTGCAGAGATGGCAGCCGTCAACAGGCCCTTCGCCTCATCTATCAAAGGGGAGAATGCGTTGTTAGCGAGAGAGAGTACACATCACACTGGGGAAGTGCTGAATGACTGCTGATTTATGGACCGAGACTGACAGCGGCAAGCAGTGGAAGCAGGAACCACTCTCTCCAACACCTGAGCTCCAAAAGAGATGGAGATAGAAGGAAAGCAACAGATTGAGAGAAAAAGATAAACAGTATGTGTCTGAGTGAGTGAGAGATAGAAATACAGGGGAAAAAAACAGTCCAGTAAGTCTTAAACACATCCACAAAATATGGATATAAAAAGCTTGCAGACATGGGTTTTAATTTTAGACCTGCTACAGAAATCTGAGCATAACAAAACAGTAGCTTGGGAAAGTTGAGAACACATATACATGATTCATACCAAAATGCTGTAGGTGGACCCAAGTTTTAAGTGATGCCTGTGGGTCATGCAGCAATGATGAGGAAAGTCAGGCTGCAGACAATGGCCTGACGGGAGATTTATTGGCAGCAGTGATGCCTGGGGTGAAGCTCATGGGAGACTGTGCTTGTACGCACTGATAGAGAGGGACTAACAGGCTAATAAACAGCAGGATGGAGCCACAGGGCCCAGGGCCAACTTCTTTAAATGCCTGGGGAGTGTGCTAGTTTGGTATTTGGGTATCTAATACATCTTTACACTGAAACTCAGCAGGGATTTTTGTAGACAAACCCGGCACATGAGAAGGACTGAATTATTGATGTCTGATTTGGCTGACTCACTCATTCAAAGCTCACCGAACCAAATGCCTAGTGCTGCAAATATGAGCCATGCAAATTTAATGATTTAATGATGAATGGAGATATGGAATATGTATGGCCACGTCAGTTACATATCGTACACGTCCGGCATCTTATTACTTGTTCTGACCCTGCATGGACTGATTTCCATGAGGCACAAATTCCTCTGAAGCAGCCAACAAGAAAGTCATTGCTGAGTGTAAGATGGAAGCTAAATGAAAAAACAAACAAACAAAAAATGTTCCCCAATAATTCATGGGTGGTTAAATATAAATTGGGAAATAAACATTTTTACCATCACTGAGCTCTTAATGTGCAATAAAGGATTTCCACATATATAGAGCACACCTATATCTGTTGCTTCTCTGATCTTATCTTTTTTTTTCCTGAAAGATACCATAGCAGATGTTTTGGCACATGGATCAAAAAAGGTTGTGTTTATGCAACTTGTTTTAAGGCCATGCAATTTCATCAGTCACTGTGCTAATTGCATGTTCCGCTCATCAGTGACCTAAAAGAGCAGAGGCTCTCTACTTCATTAATGTACACTGTGCCCTAGCTCAGATTACTTCCCTCCCATGCCGTATGTGTGTGTGTGTGTGTGTGTGTGTGTGTGTGTGTGTGTGTGNTTGCCTCACACCGGACCCCCTCTTATCCCTCTTTCAGCCAAAGTCCTTTATATGCACTGGGATTGCTTTATCTGGGAAATGCATTCATTCAAGGTCAGAAGTGCAGAGTTTTCTTATACGAGTAGCTCAGAAATATTGTAAAGCCTACCTCTGAGGAAGTGTTACTCTATTTCTATAATTTTTTCTTGAGTAGAGGCAACTCTTATTTAGGCTCAATTGAATGTCATTAGAGCATCTGCACCCTGCATTGGATGAAAAATTAATTCCTATTTCTTGTCTAATCCAGTTTGGCTAAGATTAATTGTGACAGGTTGTCTGGCATTCATTTTAGCTACCTGACAGCTGAGCTTCTGTACGTTTACTGAAAATGTGTGGTCCATTTCATGTGAGATCAAAATATTCTTATACTATTCGATCCATGAAAACACCATTCATTCATTCATTCATTCATTCATTCATTCATTCATCTTTAGTAACTGCTTTATCTTCATCAGGGTCCCTGTAGATCCATGGTCCCTGTAGCCTATCCTGGGAACACTGTGAATAAGATAACAGTTAATTGCAAGGCATCACGCACACACACTCATTCACACCTGGCACAATTTAGCATATGTAATCCACCTACTGGAATGTTTTTGGTAGGTAGGAGGAAACTAGAGAACCTAGAGGAAAATCTATGGAGTTGACAAAAGTATTTGGATATGAATTTTGTATATTTGACTTATATGCATGTAACATTAAATAAAAGTCATGTTTTTTTCTGGGGCGCATTCAATAAATTAACATTTTCCCATTTTTTCTTTGTTTTGTACTTGCTAAGGGTAACATTTACCATTAAAACCATATTTTCATAATTGCATTTCATAATTTCATAACAATTTTTAAAAATCCGAACAAACCTCACAAATTTAAACCTCAAATATAGAGATTTGATGCAAATTAAACCAAAGTATGTGTATGTTTATGGAACGTTTAAGCTAGTAAATATAATTTGAATATGAATTCGTATATATTCGAATTATAGATGTGATATTAAATACTCAGTCAACATTCACTCTCTACTCTGCCTCACTTAACTTCAATTTGCGGTCATGGATATGAGCATGATATTCCACAATGTGATCGGATAAATTATGTTTTTGACCACTCTGGAAGCATCTACTCTTCTGAAAATATTTACCTTTAGCCTAATTTACATAAAATCTATATTTTTCAAATTTGAATTTGCAAGATTTATGAGATATACTATATTCATTTTCAAATACATTTGTCAGCTTACAAGCTCCATAAAACCTACGCATAGATATTTTCAAATAAACTACTAGATTAACTAGCTGGATAGGCATCAAACAGCTTGCTAATGTTTTCATTAGTCTAACTTCCATCAGAAACTGTGTTAAATTCTATAGCTTTACCATAGCAATCCATGGAACACTGTGAATTCAGAAACCTACCTCAAGATTACTAAATTTCATCTTGCTTTTCAAATAAAAGACCTTAACACAGTTCAAAAGGGATGCTCTCAAACTGAAAAATGGAAAAAAAAAAAAAACAAAAAACTTCAACCATTCCATCCTAAGAGACTGGATTAATTGCTCTTGTAGGAAGATGGAGTATAATGTAATAGCAATCCTATACATTTCACTGTTTCAAATGCATATTTGTTAGGAGCCTTCTGGAGCATGTGAAGGACCATGTGACAGATTGTCATTTCTGTGAACTAGCCAAGCTCAACCCCAGGAAGGCAATGAGTCAATCTCTAAGTTGAGTTGAATGTTGGGTGTCTGTAA
This sequence comes from Pangasius macronema, assembly GCA_037577455.1. Taxonomy (NCBI): domain Eukaryota; kingdom Metazoa; phylum Chordata; class Actinopteri; order Siluriformes; family Pangasiidae; genus Pangasius; species Pangasius macronema. The sequence goes on from CM074957.1 coordinate 9,706,612, forward strand.
GCAATGTAGCCACAGTGATTGAAGAAGTTATTAATCTTCACATTTATCTGCTCTTGTCTCAGCTGTTTGTTCCCCTCAGGCCACAGATGGTGTCAAACAGGAGCGCCACCATGGAACTTTTAATGAACACTGAGATGGCCAGCATCAGCTTCTCCACAGGGCCTAAATTTATATTAAATCTGCTATTGATTGCTGTAACTTTGTTATAGTTATAATTTAAGTTGGGCTTAATGTTTTTCAAGGTTTTGTGAACTAGAGCTAGAGTCGACATTAACATTAACAGTTTTGTGTCATCCCAGAAGGCTGGCCATCTTTTTTCACCAAAAATGACACAAAAAGTATACTGGGAATTTCTGAGTGCTTTAAGAGGCTCAATTTTGTTTCAGAATACTCAGGTCTGTTAAATTGTTGTTATCCGACCATTACTGGTAAAGCTAAAGAACAGCAAGTTCCTTTTTTTATATCTTTTGTCTCTCACGTCAGTCCTACTCCAATTAGGCTTTTGTTATCCTTTGGAAGCTGTCTTGTGGGGGCCTGCTGATGAGTTGTAATAGTCACACTTCTGCAGGAAAAAGGAAAAAGAACATTTGCAGAATGATGCTCAATCAATACTTAATAACATACTAATATACCTTTCATTGCTCATAAAGGTCTGAAGAAAACTGGCATTTGATTCAGAGAATGAAGAGAAGTTGTCGTTCTCCAAATTCACCATACCAGGAAAAAACAACGCACCAAGCGTATACTTCTAATATTCTACTACTTTAGATACAGCAATAAGATCACCATGGACTCAACTTTCTTTTTTTGTACATCTTCTCCAAACTGCCCTACCAAGGTGTACAGCATTTTCAAACATAGAACCTGTATGGAGCCGGTGCATGGCACTCATAAAAACAAATAATACAATGCAGCATAGAGAACTCCTCCTGAAGTGAGCTGGAGGTAATCTAATGGCCCCTCTGAGAACAAGTTTATTTGCTATTACTCAGCACAATATATCCCTGACTGATCAGGCACTCATTGCTTGTTGAAGCACATGTATATTATTTCTATATAATGAGAGCAGTGAGGACAGCAAGAAGGTGGGCAGGCAGTGAAGACGCTATTGAAAGGATGCAGGGAAGATGTCTTATACCATTAAAGCAAGGCAGTATCCCGTGGTGGTGCAAGCAGCGTGATTGAATCAGTGCTTTTTTCATCTATCATTGGATGCACCATGGTGAAATGGTCTATGGATATTAAAAGGCTGTTGAACTATGACGGTGTGGAAATGGCGGTTATGTCAGTTTTTCATTTATAAAAAAAACGCTTTCCCAAACCGCGTGTGAGGTCTGTGAAATGAAATCTATGGAGTCAGAGAAATATAAGAAAGGCTTAGGCACTAGTGTTTAAATATGCTCCCTTTGCATCCTATGCACATCCATCATTTGACTAAGCTGCTTTCCTCTACTGTGCTGTAACATTGAACACCAGCTCAGAGGAACAGGATGGCTGGAAATGGTTAAATTGTGGCATTTGTATCACTTCAGGCTCGTAGTAGTAATTTATTCAAGGGCTCAGAATGTGCCTTCTTAATGTACAACATCTCTCTGTGTGTCATCCACGGAGACCAGATGCACAAGAGCCCTTAGGGTCATTGATCAGAGTGTATACATTGCAGGTCCTCAACCCAGTGCATAGGCATTTGACACCTCTCAGAGACTCTGTAAAGGGGGGGGGGGGGGGGTGAGTGCTAATTTGTTTTTTATAAAGATTTTAAGAGGGATTCATGTGAGAGCTCCACTGAGAAGGAGAAATATTTATCAGTCTGATGATTCATAGGTTCTGTTAGCACCATGGGTGTTTTATCCCAGTGAGCTGGCTTTTTCCAAGTTTCAATCTGCAGCTTGGCTACACAACCATCTCAGGGACAGTGCTGCGTCTGTGAAGGATGATTTCTCTCCAAAGGGAAATCGGATCTTTCCACTGAGGTGCACTGTTTAGTAGCAGTGGAGTAAGACTGATTCTGGGATATCACACAATTGTGGAAGTGTGAGAGAGTGTGTGAGTGAAAGACCATGTCCATGACCAAGTTTGTATACAAGCATATGTGAAGTAGGCACACTTTAGGCTCTAGAGGGGTGAGATTATCAGAAGAAACATCTGTGCCACATTAGAACAGCAGCCACAGTGGGAGATAAACCAAAAGAGCTCCAACACTAATGAGCTGCCTGCATGGAGCTGCAAAAACATGCTCGAAACCCAAAAGTGCTAATCAGACACTTAGCATGGGGCATCTTACTGGGCCTTTGTTAACAGTCTGTGGGGACAATATATGTTCTTAATGGATAAAAAAGTGTATACTATTGTTATCATTACAGTGTACCAGTTAAAGCAACAGGTTTGGTGAATTAATTAATTTATTCTAGTGTTGTTGGTTTTTTTTCATTTCTAAAGACAAGAACTGTGTATCTGAAGATAAGGTACACATTCTTAATTTACTGCTTCTCAGGAGCAGCTTTATATCATTCATTATAGCAATATTTCTTTAGTTCAGTTCCTAAGCAATCCTTCAGATCTGTTCTATTATGCCTCTGAGCTATTCATTTTTGGCCTTGTTTTTTTTCTAATGGAAAGCAGAAATTGTGGCTTGGGTTTCTCAAGACCAAATTACAGTGTTATGGCATGACAGGCAGCAGATTGAGATAGAGTTGACTAAACAACTAGCATGTAGGCTATTCATATTATCTGGGCTGATTTGTATTCATCTTGGATGTTTCACCAGCTAATAAAATAGAAGGTGTCGTCTTTTGGATGACTGTCATTTCTGAACCTCTGCCTGACATAGAATGAGGATACATAAAGCCCTTTGTGTAAGATATATCTCCACTGGGTTGAGCTCAATTTGGAATGCAAAACAGTAAGCAGACCTCTCTCAAATAAAATCAAATATCAAATAAAATTTGTGACATTCTCGTCTGCCTCAGGAACAAGTGAATCTAATGGATCAACACAAAATTGCCACCTAGATAAGGAATCACTAAAACAGTACAAACTCATTCCAGTACTGAAAACCAGACTGGTTTAAGAAGAGGAAGAAGAAGAAGAAGAAGAAGAAGAAGAAGAAGAAGAAGAAGAAGAATGCAAGAAATGCAAGAGGTTAACCATGAGACTGCTTATGAGGCTGCAATTTTTCAGACATGCTATACTGCCACAGCTAGATACACTATGACCTTTAACCTATGAGTCTTTCATCCCATAAATAAAGTAGATATATACTGTTCATATCTGATTCTGACACATCCTCAAATTTGACTGCTGCCTCAGAAGTGATCCTTTCCCAAATTGATCTTAGACTTCAGATTTTGACTAAAAAAAGCAATAATTCAGCAAACAGAACAGAACTGGCTGAATTAGCCACTAATTATTTCCCTAGTGATATTAGTGTGAACAGAGATCAGTCAAGTGAAGAGGTTTTTTAAATGTTGTAACTGAAGACTGATGTTGATGATTGAACATTTGGCAGTAATATTGTTTTTCCATACGTAGATCAGTGGATCATCTTTCAGTGGAGTAGGAATGAAAACTATAAATGCAATTTTCTCCCTTTTCACTTTTGGGAGGAACCAGAATTCAAAATATTAAAACTTCACTTCGGGTAATACATACAAAATAGAGAAACATATTTCGGTTCAGCAAAGCCTGTAGTTTTCAACACTATATATTGTATATCACTTTAAATGTAGAAAAAGATCTGACATAATTTATCTTGGTTTCATTTTTTATTTTTTTGTATCCCAAAACCTGCAATTTTAACAGGGGTAACTGCAGACTTTTTAGATCCACTGTACAGTAGAAGGTGTCAAAATTGGATCATGTGAATGGTTTCACATGTACCTTCCTTATGCTATTTAATAGCAATATGGTTTTGGGCACTCATTTTTCTGAAGTATGTTGTAATATAACTTAGAAGTGTGCGTTTTTAGATGCTGCCAATAAGAGAGGCATGCATGACAGAGTAGGGCACTCTGCAGGCGCACACACATGGCATAGACTTCCGCCAGCAACATATTGCCTCATTAACAGATAGGCATCTCCTTGAGGAAACCAGGACAGGAACACAATGCCACCAGTTTCAAACCAACACAACCATCTGTGGTCCTGCCTCCAATGGGCATTATCTATTCAAACCACACCCTCATACCTCATAGCAGCCATATAGCAATACATTTTTATACAGTAGCACTCTTATTGGTTATGTTTTCTTCCCCAGACAGGAACAGATGTTAGTGCTATTGGGAGAGTGGAACAAACACTGTTTTATGATACTCATTTTTGTTCAAAATGTTATTGGAAGTCATCTTTGGTACACTACATCTAAGTGTTTCATCGTTTAGAATTATAGTGTTGCTATCCAGAAGCTGAAGATGCTGTACACATTACTGATGCCTTTGTGCTCTCTTGTAATCATGATGAGAATGACGACCATGACTCACCACTGCCACTATCAACAAAACTCCTATTTTCCCAAGTATGAGGAGGATAATTATAATCTTTTTTTTTTTTTTTCCAAATTCTTTAGCCGATTCTCTCTACTTTCTGAATGTGACCCGCACAGTGGCACAGATATATGAGTCGTGACTATGCCTGGTAATCGAGCCTTTCAGAATTCAAAACCAGATTTGAGCTCTCAGGATCAAAGCAGGAACTGAGTCCGTGAGTTTCTGAGAGGGAGTTACTAATATTGCCGGGGGAAGAATTCAAATCTCTCTGTCCCTCCACTGACAAAATCTACCTAGCACTGTTACATTTTAATGTTCCCTTTTTGGTACCATATATCTTCTCAAGAAAAGTGAAACTCAATTTACTGGATTAACAGATTTTCAAGTTATATTTAGATAGCACTTACTTATAAGCTTTAAGTAGAAGAAGAACATTTTGTGCCTTTGAATGAAGCCTAATTCTTATAGACTAGTTTTACAGTATGAACTCACAATGGACACTACTGTGAGCATACTAAGTATTCTAAGACTGCCTTCCATTTGTTTCAAGGCAAGTGAAACATAGGACATTTATTGAAAAATACTACTGTATGCACTTTTGTATAAGCAACCCTGCAGCTTACAATTCAGTCCTCAGGGTCTTCCTCCAAATTTTTTCTTGTGCTCTGTCTCCTAACACACTGGAGCAAGGTCAGTAGGCTACAGCCTTAATTACCTAGCTCAGGTGTAGAAGATGAAACAGATTAAATATATAAAATATAAAGACTATCTGGGGGTCTCTGAGAACTGCACTGGGAAACACTGCCCTATAGCTTACTTAAAACTTTAAGAAACTGACCTGAATAGAGTACACTTGGAGCACAATTAGGCTACATCTTAGGACAGACATTAGTCTCAGGTGACACATGTACCCTCTTAGAAAGAAGGGGTTGTTCATACATTGTTTAGCTTTCTTAATGAGTTTTACTTGAAACTTTCTCTAAATAGAAACTCATGGTTATATGGTACATGGAACATTTATGCCCTCAACCCCCAGAAGAACAAACCCAGAGTGAGCGTATAAAGACTCAGCTCCAAAAGGGTATAGATGTTATGTTGAAAATGCATCATATTTCCTTAGTCTAAAAGACCTTCACCATCACATCAGTTATTCTTCCTACTTTCTTGATAGCCATTATTCATTCATTATTTTCAGTTTATACTTTCAGAAAAAGGTTAAATCCTGAACCCTTAGAGCCCAAACTAGAACATTTTAAGGCAGGTAGGAAACTTAACTATACAAAGGAACTTTTGAAGAACCACTGACGCATCCTTTTTCTAAGAGTGTAGGTTATTAGCTAGATAGAAAATTAATGCTGTCATTAAAAAAAAAGCCAACAACCAAAAACTGGCCACCTTGGTAGGAATGAAGACAAACATTTCTTAACTAGGTAGTTTTCTAACAAACCTCTTTGCTTGTGTTTATATGTTAAACCAGTTTAACACAAAATGAGTGTAAGGCAAGCTATAGTGCATCAAACTTTGATATACTGTATGTATTTAATTAGCAAATAAGCCAAATTGAAAACTGAAGAGAAATTAAATAAAGAACAACAAAGGAAGAATGAAGAAAGAAAACAGAGCAGTATGGATCATGATGTGGTGGCATATCCAGAATTCTAGACATATAGCAAAGGGGGCAAGAGAGGTGGCAGCACCTAATTATGTATAGAGAAAGCGCATTTGCAGAATACTTGATTTGTTCCTTGGTAAAAAAAAATAAAAATAAATAAATTGTCACATAATGACAGTAATGCATTGGCTTTCTGGTTGCTTTATAATTTCTAATGGTGAGGGATTACTTGAAAATAACCCTACAATGATAATTATATTCACTTAGCTTCAGTAAGTCTGCATCCATTGTGTAGTTCTTTCAGAGATATAAGTCAGAGCTAGAGTGGCAATTGATGTGGCAAGTTTTGTTTTCAAGGGTGGCATCTGGGTACCTGTTCCAATGTCTCTAATATTTGGAGCTGAAACGGTCATAAATTGTACACTTGTATAAACGTGCATGCTTTGTTTAAAACAAGTAATGTACCTTTAGCACTAAGTAGGCTACACTAGTGCAGTGCTTCTCAATGCAGTCAGCACTCCCCAGGTATCTCAGACAGCCAATATATTTAATCTGTTTGAGCTGGAGAACACACCTCTGCGCTAAAGCGTGCATGTGCAGTCGTCAAGGTGAGGGTCACGCACTTCGGCCACGCGCCGCACGGTGGCGATCCTATTCCAGCGCCGGCTGCATCACTCATTCACCCGCACCCCGCACAATTACTCGTGGCTGAGCTGAGCTCAGGGTGCATGGAGAACAGTGGGGGGGAATACACGTGCCAAAGCGAGTGGGATCGCCCTTGTTTTCCTTCAGTAGTAGCCGCGGCTCGCTGATTCTACACCGCCATCTCTCCCACAGTGACGGGCTCACTGACTGGAATGGAATCTCGCGCGCGACACAACTTAACCGAATGCAGCTTCACATTGATGCATTCTGCTCGCCGGTTGGTGTAAAGTCGACAGAATGAACTCCTTTACAGCAACTTTTAAACGGAACCCGGGATACTAACGAGCAGTGCAGTCCGTGTAATTCTTAACCTAGCCTTATTCGCGTTTATACTCTCATTCTGACAGACTGAGCACGCGTGACGCACAGCATCTCTCAGAGCGCGCGCGGAGGGAAAAAGTGTCATTGACTTCCGAGCAACACGTACTCTCTCTCTCTTTCTCTCTCTCTCCGAGTCTCTGAGGAAAATGTCCGGCTGTTTGTTCACCCTGAAGCGGGGGGCCGGCTGGATTCTGCTGTTTTCCGTTATTCACCTCACACATACTCAAGGTAAGGATGCGGGTGTTGTCAATTTGGAAAGACTTCGAGTTTGGACACTCTTTTTTTTTTAGCCTTTGCTCCGTCCTCGTAAAGAGTCGCCTCAGTGGGCTGCGATGCTGCACGCGACTTTAGCATTTTTAGCATTTTTAACATACAATCTACCATGACTGTCAAATAAAGGTGTGTTATGTTTCAAATATTATCTAGAATGGGTTATAGAGTCTTCTTCAGAAAGATAGAGATTATTCTTCCTTTATTTACTTCTAAACAGTGGTCATGTTCAGATGAGGTAAAAAAAAAAGTAAATGTGGCTTTATGGGGAAAATGCACCTACACAGTGGCCACTTTATTTGATTATCCTGCCTTGTAGCTACAATTATTGGAGGTTAAGGTGCACTTTGTAGGAAATTACTGACTGTAGCCCATCTGTTGCTATGAATAATATGTCAGCCCACCTCTACCCGTATCAATCAGTGGAAAGAGACCACCACAAGACCACTACTGACCAGGTTTTATTTAGTCGGTGGACCATTCTCAGCACAGTAGTGACACGGTAGTGGATGGTCAGAGAACGAGTAAGACAAACTGTGCATGGATAAACTAACTGTACTGAATATCTACAACATGGACCAACAAGGTAGGTTCAGGATACTGAGAGTGCTACTATTCCTTATACATTCTTACCAGTGTTGCACACACTACCATGTCTGTTTGGTGTCTGTATGGAGGACTTTGTCCACTGACAGACGGAATGCCTGAGCAAAAGAGGGCTCCTGTCCATATTTATATACTCACAAAGTAACCTAAATGGGTACTTGATAAAAAAAAAAGGTAATACATGTATGTACCCCATACTGTAGCCACCGAATGAACATACAGTATGTACATATTTACACCAAGCTCAGAGTTGCCTCATTGTATCAACTAACTGCTTCAATTCTAATCACAGTTTCCCCAAGATTTTGTCTGAACTGTAACTTAAAATATAGCTTTTAAATCATGGATAATCAACAAACGTAAATTATACCTCACTGTGATTACAAATAGCCCAATTGGGCTAGAAACCACACAGTTTGGCAGTACTGTCCAAGCTTCCTGGAGCTTTCTGAATCATAGCTGTAACATGCTCAAATAGCACATTTACACCATACTGCTTGCTGAATCACTGCAGAGTGTTTTTTCATTCTTCAGGTGCTTGTGTGAGACAGCTGCCATTCATGTGTCAGTAAAGCAGCAGGTTGACCTCTGAAGATTAAGCAGCTCTCAGATTTTTGGATCAGAAATTGCAGCGATGGCCATTTTTCAGCAAACCAAATGACTTTACATTTTGGTCTTGGGGAGATTTGACCTTTCGACATGTTTTGCTTTGTCAACGGGGTCCCTTAGCTGCTGTAAAAATCATCCAGCTGTCCTGAGGCAGATGGTTGATATACAGTCCAGTGATCCATTTTGTTCGATAGGCCTCAAAGTACAGGTCTCGGTGATTCATTAACTGCAAAGTGGCTTGGATCTGGTACTGTGCATTTGATAATAGCAATACTCTAAGCATTGCTTTGCTGAAAGCAGCATAATCCTTCAGCTTCTTTGTCTTTGAACAAGTTGCATTATTATCCGAAGGCTGCAAGCCTTAAAGGAGAATTACTCAGACATACATTATTATGCATGGCACAGTGGCACTGCCACTTATTAGCTTCCTGCTCTGATTGCGTAGGCTAGAATATCACTACTCAGAGTTTGTTTAGAATCTCTCAGTTTTTTCCTTATTGGTTTAAACCTTTACCTTGCCATCAATGTCCTTGAATGGCTTTGAGGGAGCATGAATGAGAGTTTAAAAGGCCACCACCCTCCAATCAGTCCAATCAGGCAATGACCAGAGAGTGAAAATGTTCTCACTGCCATTTTGCACTGATAAGCAATTATGGGAATACACTTGGGGCTCCTGAGAGGTGTGAGACTTCACAGGTAACTTACAGCTCCTCTCAAGAGGGGGTCCCACCAGGAGCAGAGCCAGAAAGTGGCATGATCCTTCACAGAAGGTGGTATCAGAGCCACCAGCTTTCTCTGTTTCATGCTCTTGCTCTCTTCTCTCACAAAGCTGGAGTATTTATTCTGGGCCTGCTCACTAATGAGCGTCCATGCCACTGCCTCGCTGCGGTAAATAGAATGGGCTCAGTCATCCTCGCAGAGCGTCTGGGGCTCAGAGGGTTGCATAAATTAGGGGAGTGTGAAAGCTGAACGGGTCCCTGGAGAAGCAGAGGTGTCTTGTGTTTGTGTCTGTATCATTTTTTTCTGTATGGAGAGACCAACGTACCTCTCCTGCTGCATTAACAGTTGGCCATGCTTTAATTCAAATAGGGAAACCTGAGAGAGTCTGCACAGGAACCTGCTCCAGCAGTATGGCACACATGCCAGCTTATTTTATGTTTTATATTCACTTAGCTGTCTTTCTGAAAAAAAGAAAATAAACCTCTGATGTCACGATTTTTATCTTGTTAAAGAAAAATCACAAATAGGTCAAGTGGTGGTAAAGATCTCTGAGTAAAATTTCACAGCTTAGTCTAATATGTGTGTGTGTGTAACCTTGTAATGTGTTTTGAAGAAATCCTGGTTTCAGCATTGACATTCTTCCAGTCCAAGATGGAAATTTCCGGTGACAGCTTTCTGACATTTCACAATCTTTAAATCTTGTGATTATGTTTGATAATCCAGGATTGCACAAAAAAGGAATTCATTTGAAATACTCAAATCTTTACATGATTACAAACATTCTGTTCTGTTCTTCATTTAAGATCCTCTGCAAATGCAAGCACACGCAAATAAAAAAAAGCACATGCATATATGTCAAGATGTCAACACACGTTAGTTTGTGCATAAAAGACAGAATAATACAAGTTTAGGATTAACTTAGAGTTTAGAGCCACCCTTTCTGCCTGTTCTCCACAAGCTCTGATTTTGATGTCCCGTAAGTGTTGTAATGAGCAGGGAGGGATATGGTACTCCCATTGCCATGCCATAATTATGCATGCACACACATGGTCTTTGTGGCATATTTATCAGCATGCTGCATGACACTTATTTAATTACACGTCTCTGAGGCTGGGTTTCCAAATGGGAACAGATGCCTAGTGACTTTTCAAAAAACCCATCTGTTTCCAACTGCTCCAAAGTCCTGGGTGAATCCGGATGAAGTCTGACTCCTGCTGTCCCCCACCAGCATCTGAGCAGTAGCTGTGACTCACCAGCCGGTGCCCTGCTGAACCATGTCTACTGCCACAGTCTTGCACTGTCTTGCACCGTTCATTCATCCAGTCAGGGTGCAGAGGTTGGTCAGGAGAATGGTGAAATCTCCAGGAAATCATGCATCCCAGTGACCCGCATATACTGCTGTGTAGATGGAATGTCAAATGGCCTTCTTTGTTTTGGCTCCAGGTTAATTTGCCAGAGGATCGATAGGAGTGAGTCTGATAGGAGAGAGAATGTCGCCTCTGCATGTGCGCAGATGACGCTTCAGGAGGCCTTTTAACCGACTCACTCGAGCGGCAAAACTGTGTTTGTGGTTCAGAATGGGAGTGTAATCAGATTAGTTTGGACTTTAGGCCTTGGCACACAAGGCTCTGCCCAGTAATGGCCATTTGCTGCAGGGGTATGACTGTCAATGTGGATGTGGGGCAGAATGTGCCATGTCTAGCACCAAGGCCATGACACGATGCCATGTAATGTCACCCCCAAGGAGATCTGGCTCTCTGCTCACAGAGCCTCTGCTGCCATGCTGTGAAAAAACCCATTCCATTATTTCACTGTTTACAACGGCTGCCGGCTCAAATTTGCCCATTTGCTATACGGATTTAGTCAATTCTTTCGCAACTCAGTTCATAAAATTCCCCTGTCTGAAACAGATAGCATATTAACTTCCTTTACTACTTGACGTGATCAAAACCATTCCGGATATGTGAGTAAAATGATTTATTTGATATGATGTGATAAGGTGGAAAAGCATTAAAAAGGAAAAAAAACAAGTAGGAAGAATAGAAAACGAAGAAAGAGAGATTGTACTTCTAGATTAAATACTTGATGAAAGGGGTGCCAATAATGAAATTTTTGATTCCACAGAAAATATACTACTTCAAGGCTCATTTAAATCAAAGTCGTGAAGTTTTTTTTTTCCTGTGTTGGGTTGTTTACTGACGGGGAAGAACAAAACCCCTGGGGTGTAATACACTTAATAAATGTTCTACATGTGAACTTGCTTTGGGAGAAGTCATGGCAAATTACAATATAACCAGCAGGGTATAATTTGTACACTGTTGCCAAACTGTAAATAGAGTTTAAAATGAGTGGGTTGGTGAATAAGAAGAGAAAGACTGCGACTGTGAGACTGGGATCTCACATGGTTAGGGGCTGGTGCTCAGCCATGGCCAAACAGCCAAACCAGCCTGTTACTTAGGAACAGACCTTGTTCACTGATTCATACAGAGCTTAGGTAGAACTACCTTGGCATGGTTCAACTGCACCAAAGAAAGAAATATGGAAATATGGTTGAATTGCGACTGCCATTTGCTCAGTGCATGCAGGGTTGTTTCAGCCCTTGGGCTCTTCAATGTAAACATTTAAAGAACAGAGCGCGTCAGCTCAAACAAAACTGCAATAAGAAACAAAGCCTTGCGACAGCTCCTCTCTCATTCAGTCTCCCTCCCTTGGGATACTGTGAGCTTATTCTTGTCTTGTGAATAAAGCAACAAAAATAAAGGCACAGGCAAAAGAGACATAGTGATACAAGCACTGACAGAGAGATTGAAAAAGATGGAGGACAAAGCGAGGGAGGGAGACAGAGTTTGGTTGTTGCTTTTTTCCCCCCTTTATTTAAAAAAAAAAAACAACCCACCCGTTTATGTACAAAAGAATATGTAAAAGAATGTGCTCAGCTCACATAGTTGTGTTCCTCCAAGTGCAGCGGGGTGGGGGAGGGGCAGAGAGATTCCATCTAGATATAGCCAATTACAGTGGATACATTTACCCAACATACAGCCTGGTTCTTAATGGAAAACACAGCAGCAGGACATGATGCAATTCTGTGTCGCTAACTATGGCATGGATTTGGTCATGACACACAGAATTATAAGCTCCTTTCAAGCAAGCCTATGCAGAGACATTTTTGGACAGAATGGTCTTAAGCATAAATAAAGCATCCTGAGATCACTACCAAGCCTCACCCCAACCAAATTAGAGGCATACTATTTTATATATATATATATATATATATATATATCAGTTAAACTTTGTTTCAGGATGTAATGTTGTAATTAAATCATAAATAAATCCATATAAACGCTTCTTGGTACATTCTTCTTGATGGTTTTTTTTTTATATATTCTGATTTGCTAGTTTTCTAGTAAAACCATGTAGTGCTTTAAAACATACTTTTTCATCCATTATGTAAAAGAGTGTATTTCCATCAGAACTACCAGAATTAAGGTCACTCAAATTTCTAGGGGTTTAATTGTATTTAATTAAAATTTTAATCAAGAAAGATTATGACTGAAAAACTTTTATTTCTGAAGCATAAACAATGAAAAACAATGTGCATTTTTGTCTGTATAAAAAAAACAAAAAACTAAATTTTGGTGACAGGAAGATATTGTTGTGGGTGAATACATAAAATGAACACAATGCATTAAACTTTAGGATAAAATATGATATATTGTGACCTAACTTTTGTGTGATATAGACATAGTGTAGCGCTTCTATTGTTTTTTTTTTTGTTGTTGTTGTTTATGGCAGAAAAAAAATATATGGGCTCATTAATGTTCAAATGCATTATCAAATGTTATCAATTGATAACCCTATCATAATGTTTATTTTTGATTACTTTGAGATATTTGGTATGATTCATATTTTCATAAAAACATTCTTCGTCCTAAGTAAAAGTACTTTTTACTTTTTGACTTTTTTTTGCAACAGTGCACAAACAAACAAGAAAGATCACAGACAAATCATTTATTTTTCCCATCCATACAACAAAACAGTTTATTCCTAATATTCTTTTCACGATCATTCACACTACTCATAACATGGGCCTTGTTTATAGTAAACTGAAAGCCATATTATTCTTTCTGTTTTAAAATGAAGCCAGCCAAGTTGCCCTGCGTAACAAATGAGGTAATGTTAATTAGCATAGTGTTAATGATAATTTGATTGTGAGTAGGCTTGTAGCCAATTGGCAAGTCTGGATTGAGTGTTTGAATGGATAGTCATATTAAAACATGTTAATGCTTTTGTATTAACATTGATTTTGCACGTAAACAATTCAGAAAAGAACACAATAAATTGCATCTAATGCTGGGATGACGTATCATCCATAACAGTGTGGAGTTGTCAGAGGCAAAACATGTCTGTAGGCAGCAGGTGGTGCACCAGAAGGGTTGCCCAAGTGTGATGAAGCTGAACCTATACTCGCTCTATCCCGTTGCAGGGTTAAGTCAGTTGTGCATGGCCAAAGTTTGGACAGTGACATAGTTGGGTTGAGACCCTGGTTGCAGACCCTTGCATCTGCAGTCACGTCTGTGCACATATTTGTTCAATATTAAATCCAATTATTATACATGGTGACCAAGAGGGCACTAGTACATTGTGAGGGCAAAAGGACAGGAACTCGAGATCCCTCTTTAGCCTGTTTCTGCTTTCAATGGAAATAAATCAACTGAGTTCCTCTGAACAAGTCCCCATATGTGATTGGCTCAGAGCCCACAGTTCCTGGACCATAAGGAGGTCTATGCAGAAACTTCCTTTTCCTCTGTCTTGACATTGGGAAGGGTAAATAATGGAAGGGCACTTGTGATTCCCCTGCCTAATCTTTGTGGCTGTGGGCATCTGTCATTGCTGCTCTCTGCATTAGTCTTGTTCCAATTCACCCATCTTCCCTCGGTTTTGGCAGGTGGATGAGGCCCTGGCCTGGCTTGGAGCCTCTGGCCACATCTTCCAGCCTACTGCTCGCTATTGATTAGCACAAATGCAAGGCACTTCCTATTGGTGTGGCCTGAAGCCAGAGAGCATTGGATGGATGGATGATGCTACAATTTGTCTTCTCATTATGTTCCTTGCTCTCCTTTTTTTATTCCTCTTTGCCTGTACCACAATACCCCATGGTAATGCATCTAGAATCAGATCTTGTTGCTCATTTGCAGTTCCTCGAAATAAACCTCTTTCCTTGCACACTAAACCTGATGAAGCATGGCATAGAAGAAATCAAATTATCAAGGGTGGACTGGATTTCCTTCAGTGGGTCTGTATGTCTACACAAGGAAATGTGTGCATGGCACTAGCCTCAATAGTAATATATGTGTGTGAATGCCTTGCCAATCAGGCTGCGTATATGTCAGTGATTCACCTCTAATCTCTTCATTTCTGCAGTCTTTATTTGAAGACTCCATGTGCTGTGTGACTTCGAATTTGGCATTTCAGGAAATTTCAGGAAAAGACTCTTGAAGGTCGATGGTGATATTTTGTCCATGCAAATCAAACATCCCCAAAATGTCTGTGAGTCAGAAAATATATTGGGTCCTCATCTGCTCAGGCTGCAGTTGTTGAGCTAAAACACCAGAGCAGTTGAGTGAGGAGACTTTAGTCATGCATGGACTTTTCCCCCCAAGGCCGTGTCTATGAGTGCCTTGTAAAATGAACAGCTTTGCTAGACTTTTAGATTAGTACCAGTTAATTAGGTCCATTGTTATGACAGTGAGGTATAAATCTCAAAAAAAGTTAATTCCCATGTAGCATAGGTTTGTGCCCTGAATGATTTAATAACTTGTGGAGCTGTGAAAGACTGTGAGGTTAAATGTGCAAACTGGTGTGTGGCAATTTGCACCTCTCAAAGCAAAAGAATAAAAGAGATAGACAGGAATAAAAGAGATCTTCAACAGATACTGTAGGTTTGGCTATTTATTTTAATTTCAAAGCACAAAATTCAATAGAATCCAATAATATTGCTTTGATGTGTTTAAACAGATGTGAAAATGTGCTCAGAATGCTTAACTACCGCAAATGTTGTCTGAGCGCTACCCAGGTGCATGCAATTGCCTGACAGGCTTTAACATGATGACGCTGCAAGCAGGACATGAAACGCATCCAGAGTTGGCTGCCACATGAGCTAAATTCACCATGTCTGCCATTTAAATCTCTTCTGGTCAGTGAGGGAGTGAGTTCAGAGGAGAACTCTTTTTAATATATACTGCCACAGCTATCTCAGTTTATTGGATTCAGCGGCAAACCTCTGGCACTGTTAATAACTACTGGGCAAGTTTATAATATAAATCTTTTTATTGATTGCACTGCTTCAGAGTTCAGGTTTGTCACTTACTTGAACCCAAGAGAAGTAATGCAGTGAATAACCAGAAACTAGTTTCAAAATATATACACTTATATAGAAAGGTCAAAAATTCACTGAAGAAGCTATGGGTTTTTGAAGTAAGCTTGAAAAGTACACTCAATTCACAACACTCAATGATTCAGTCTCCTAACTGAAACTAATTATAAACTATTTTTGAAAGTGGAAAATCAAGAAATGTTACAATCTTTGTTATAATAATCAGAATTACCTTATATAGTCAGTAATCAATAAGAAGTACTTATTATTAGCCATAATCACATTACCATAGCATTAAGAATGATTCAGTGTAATGAATAGTAATTTTTGACAGATGGTAATGGTTAAAAAGTCCACAGTTTCAGACACGAGTACCCAGAACAAACTGAGCGAGATTTTGACATGAGCAAACCTTTAACTGTCTCACATATAATTACCCTGGAAGCATAGCTCATGTTGAGCACAATTTATTCGGGCCTTTGAACAATTTTTGAACAGTCAAGCACGTATTAATATCTGCAAAGTATATGCAGTAACCCGTCATTGTAGAGCACAGAGAGACGAACAGTGCTGTCCTAGTTTTTGCTCAGCTAAATTAATATTTTCAGTGGATTTCTTTGGTCAGAGTTGTGAGTGTGAACATCGGCATTCAGCATAGTCTGTCAACGAGATGGAGTATGTCATCCATTCCGTTCTGGTCATCACATTCACCACCAGCGTATCAAGGCTGTCTTATATACTCTACCCTCTGGTAAGGTCAGACCTCCTCTAAACAGTTTTATTGTTTTCTTCTGAAGCATCTTGTAAGACAGTATCTCGGTCTGATGCACTTTGACTTAGACAACCATGGCATACAAAAGGTCACTGGTGTATGGAGGGAAGGGAAGAAGTAGAAGGAGGGAAAAAAGAAGATTTCCAGACGTATCAAAGATGTCATGGCTGAGGGGAAAGGACGCTTCCGTCAGCCTGAATCAGTGCAGCATCCCATGATCTGAGCAAGAGCCTGACATCAGGGCCCAAAGCTTCAGACCTACGGGGTTTCAAGACTGAGAGCTGACACACACACACACACACACACAAGCCTCTAATTTAAGAGTCAGTATGCCTAAATCTACTTTTTAAATGAGTAAACTCCTCTTGAGTTGCTGATTAGGGTTATATAAATTGTTGTTTGCTCAAGATTATTAACAGTTTCAAAAAGTGATTTAGGTAGTACTTAAATTAAAAACTGCTTCACAGCTTTAGACCAAAAAACATCAGAGATTATATGGCCATAGTTTACATGGAAACTTGCCAGCTAAGTTAGCTAAGTTAGCATGCTAATATTGATGAACAAAATAAAAAGCTGACAGTGCAAATGAAACAATTCATTTGGCAATAACGTATTCTATCAATGATTCTGACAATTAATCAATTAATCAGATAAAGTATTTATGCAAAAAGCTGTCCATGAAAGTTTGTGATTTGCTGATAAAAAAGAGTAAGTATAAGAGTAATAGAACAGTAAGCATCATTATATAGTCTATATCAACTTTATTATAATTATTATTGCAGTGTTTTGAAAAATGTTATAGTTTCAGATAATCACTTCACAGTGTTTATAGTGGGGGTCAGTTTCCTTTCTATGTGTAAAAGAATTTTCATTAGACTTAATTATGCAAACCATAATCATTTAATTATGAACATGAAATATAACAAATGATTGAAAATGGTCTCATGTTGAGGACTAAATTAAAGTGTTTATTTCCCAATTAAACAGAATTCAGCCCATCTTTTTCTACAAAAGACATTGCACCTTTAAAACAGGACACTCTGTAATGGAGTGAGTGTCGAGTCCCCTCTCTGTAGGCAGTATAGGCTGATCGTTCTCTATCATTGTGTAAAAATCAAGATCAAACTCATACACAGATGCACACTATATATTATTATTCTACATGACATATTACTAGCCTGTACTGTCAGTAGAGAGGGGAATTGACGCTCACTCCACTAGAAAGAGTTCTGTTTTAAAGCAATGTTTTTGCAGTAAAAATGCGCAATATATCACATTCAAGATTCAGAAATAAATACTGGGTCTAGCATTTTCAGCACTGATCAGTGACAGCAGGGAAAACAGAAAGGTCTCTTATAAAGTTTCAACCTAACTAGTTACCTAACATTAGCAGGTTAACAAAATCCTTACGTCCAAATACCAGCATCTGGTGCCCTGACACTGTGAACGGATATTTCCTCTTTAAATTCTGCCGCATGGGTGGCGTGCTGTTGTGAAACTCCAGCTCTATTTTACAGAGGTTGCTGAACAACTATGTATATTTTCTTTTGGTTTGGATGGGACATGTTCCCAAACTGGTGCAATCCTACCTACTCTGTGTACACCTGTACTCTCTGAATACCTGTATACCTGCACATTCATGCAGTTATCCAATTCACTGAAACTGGGTAGTTTCAAGATTGGGAACAGATCAGGCAACGTTTGCCCAATCTTTAGCTGTCCAGTTTCAGTGAGCCTGTGCCAAATGCATTTACATGCATTTCCTGTCTTTGTTTGACAGGAGCAGAACCCAATGAGGCCTTTTACTGTTGTAGCCCATCTGCCTCAAGGTGAAACATGAGGCGTGTCCTGCGATGCTTTTCTGCTCACCACGGTTGTAACAAGTGTTTATTTGAGTTACTGTAGCTTTTCTGGCAGCTCAAACCAGTGTGGCCATTCTCCTTTGATCTCTCTCATCAACAGGGCGCTTTTTTATGCAAAACTGCTGCTCACTGGATGTGTTTTGTTTTTTGCACCACTCTGTATAAACTCTACCAACTGTTTAGCGTGAACATTTCAGATCAGTTTCTAAAATATTCAATAAAGCCCATCACCAACAGCCATGCCATGGTCAAAGTCACTGAGATCACATTTTTCCCTATTGTGAATTTTTTGTGAAAATGTGAATTTTAACTGAAGCTTTTGACCTGGATCTGCATGATTTTTTTTTTTGCATTATGCTGCTGCCACATGATTGGCTGATTTTGTAACTGCACGAATGAGCAGTTCTACAGGTGTTCCTATTAAAGTGGCCAGTGAGTGTATAAAACACATTAAGAGGTGGAAACTTAAAATGGAGGAATACAATTGCTAGTGAATTCTGGGGGAAAAGGGGGAGCTCAACTTGTTAAAAGTTTAAGGCTATCAGAACACAGTTACAACACTGCAGGCTGAACAGCCAGAAGAGCTTAAACACAGCCTGTTTGCACCATAGGGCATTTGAGAGGGAAAAATATAATTGTTCAGCCAGAAAGCTAACAGAGGGAACTGTGAGATGAGTAAGTCAGGGGAGGCTGTGTAAAGTATAATTATGGATAATTAGTTTTCACAGTGCAATGAGACATTATCAGTCAACATAACCTAGCTTATGTTTAACACTATGATCCTTTGTTTCAGAAACAGCTTTCTGGTGATAATCATCCAAATAATCCTTATAAATTCGTTCATGTTTACATTTTATATCTTTAATGCACTGTTTTTAGGATTGAAGCACAGATGTTCGTACCGCGCAGTGGCTGTTCTGTTTGGTTCTGGAATGGAGCAGTATAGAGAGGAAAAAATGATGTGTGTACAAAATGTCTACAGGGGAAAAACACTGCTAAAAGCAGATCTGAAACATTCTTATCTTTTTTAAGTCATTAGATTAGAAAAAAAAGTCGAGATGGTACGATGCCACTTTTTTCCTCATAGCAATACTAAAATACTAAATACTAAAACCTTGCGTATCAGCTGATATCACTATCCATTCAATATTTGTTTTCTTTAAAACCTACTCAGCTTTAAAATGATGTTTCTAAATATATTTGTGGAAGAATTTCACTTTTAAAAAATATATGAAAAACACATAGCTAAAAACATAACTTGCAAAAAAAACACAGCTTTTTTAAAATTCAGTTTAAAATTTTCATTTACTTGGGAAAAAATAAATATCATGAAGTATGAAGTATAAATATAATAAAATCAATCCTAAGAAAAAATACAATTATGTCTCTCTTTATATATAAACATTTACAGTTCCAAAAAAAAAATCTTTTCCAAGTCCAATTCCAGCCTTTTCTATTTGGCATAGGATCAGATTGAATTTGTTGAACCGCTTTTAGCTGTTATCAGCCCAGTACTGATTCTGGGTATCAGATTAGTGGAATATAGTGGAATAAAAATAGTCTTTTGATGAAAATACACAATAATTTTAGTCACATTTTTCATTTGGTTACTGTTTCAGCATATATTTGGAGTAGAAAGGTGAATTTTTATTATGTATTGTTTGCCATGGGAAAGAGGTTGTTGAAGAAGATATTTCCTCTCAGAGTTCATCAGCAAAATTAACAGTCCACAAACCACTGTGTGGGTGAAGGTACACTTGATTTGCTCTGTGACTGGATTTACAGTAAGTTTTCAAAAATCATAGACCACTACCAAGAACTGATTTTATTCCCTATGTAAGATTTTATTCCCTATGTAAGTAATTGTGTACAGAAAGAAGTAGCAAGCCATGACAGCATCAGCATATGGTCTTAGTCATTAAGAGACAACAAGAATTAATGTTGTGTGTTAATTAACACTGTAGTAAATATATCAGTTGTCTTGAATAAAACAGATGTTCTCACGACTTATAAAAACAATTAGTGTGTGAATAAAATACACATATTTACACTACATCATTGTTCAGTTCTTGATCCTTGGTCAGAAGGTGTTGATTTTCTGCTACAGATCTATCAGCCTTACCAGCTATAGTTCAAATCACAGGTTTAAATTAATGCGTTCTTTTGTTACTGATTCTGTTTCTGTAGTAACTTATTCACAAGAACTTGTATGGTCAATCTTAATAATAAATGGATTACAAAAAATGTGTCGTTATTTAACAAAGAAACATGAATATAATTGTTCATTTAGTGAAGCTTTATGAACTCTATGGGCTCTAGGGAGACTTAGAGAAGTTCCTTAACATTTTTGGAAGGAGTCTCCAGTGTCAGCTCTCAGAGGTAAAGCTGTTCCTTTAAGGCTTTCGCTAAGGGGAATTATAAGTACATTGTGCTTCATGGTAACATGCTAAGCTGCATTTTGTTTGTCTTATTAACTTATAGAGAATGTGAATGGAACAGTGGAACAACAGTTTATAGCTTACATTATAGTAAGTGATAACGTTAATCTATAATGTGTTGTTCATTAAAAAACAATTGTATACTGTTTTACCCCCATTTTCTCCAACAATTTGCACATGCCAATTCTCACCCACTAGCTAACTTTCCCCATCACACAACAACTACCAGCCAGGGTGGGGTGGGGCAAACATGCTTTTTCTCTGAGACACATGAAGCCAACCTCCACTTCTATTTAAACAGCTGCTCATTTTGCATCATACTCAGAGAAAAGCGCTATCTGCCCTGTTCTGCATACATGAGCCCTCAGACGCCTGTGATTGGCTAGTCGCTTGATTGACAGCAGAAAGGCAGTAATGCCATCCCTCCCACCCTGTCATTCCTTTTCTGTTGCACCACTCTGTAGCCCCAAACAATACTTAGCAAATTGCTAAGTAGATTTATCAAACAGCACAAAAACTTGAAATTTCTCTCCATTTCAAAGAATGCATTTATCAGTAACAACATTTTGGGTTAGTTTCTGATAATTAGTAAAATGAAAGCAGATCTTACTGGTGCACTCAGACCTACATACCGTAGCACAGAACTGTTACATATGCATTGACATATGATACTGGCGCTAATGGATGCTGAGGCTTGTTAGCATTTCATTACTGAAGAGAAAGCTATCAGCATGCGGGCAGAGCTGACAGCTCCCCCTGACCTGCCTATTGATCCAGCAGCCTCATTAAGGCCTCTTGTCCAGTTGGCTTTCATGCAGCGGACCTATCACTGTACTCACCAGAGGCGAAACCATGGCAGAAAACACACACATACACACACACACACACGCTACATGCTATCTTCCCTATGCAAACATGAGGGTGGTGGTTTTTAAAAGCTTTAATCATGCCACTGTTGTTAGAGCTTTGGCGCGTTTTCCTTCCTCTGAAAGCTTAGTTTATTAATGGAGCCCTAGCACACAGGCTGCAGAGAATGGAAAGCTTGAGGATGAACAAAGGGCGCCCATGTAGTCTGGGGGGGTGGGGGGTGGGGGGGGTCATAGAGGAGGTTGGGTCATGAAACACTTCATTAAGACTTCATTTTTAATGGAGGAGCAGAGACAGTTCTATCCCTCCATTCTAGCTCCTTTTATTTGATGTGTGCTTCCCAAAAGTGATTGTATTCATTAGTAATGAATTTAGAGGACTGCAGCGGGCTCTCTAGTTGCAATTTCTACATCAGATGCAAGTTAAAAGTTTATCATGATTTAGTCAAGCAGTTGTACTCCAGTTTTGTCAGTGAAAAACTGGCTCATGGCCTGAATTAGCCATTTTGATTTTTACCTCAAAACTCAGGCCATCACACATATTGCCAGCACAATGGATGCTAAGCACACCAATGTGATTTGGCCTTATTTTTACACACACACACACACACACACACACACACACACACACACACACACAAGTATGCCTATTAGCTAATGGCTCGTTAGGAGGCAGCATTCACACCCTCTACTATTCCATGCAATTAAGTGCCTGCCATAGAGATGTTATGAGGCAGAATAACGTGCTCGGTCAAAGAGATTTAAAAAAGGGGCTAATTAATTCCCACTCAAATTAACGATTTCTCATTTCAAAGGCACTAAAACAGCTTTTTAATATTGAGTTATACAACGTTTGTGCTGTTATTGAGGAGCGAAAGCTTATGGTAGGCTCTGAAATCAAAAGCCATTGTTGCTTGACAGATGCTACCTTTTCCAGTGATTGCGTGCGTTATTAATTTGTGGGATGAGGATTGCTGTCTCAAGCTCGAAATGGTGGGGCTGCATTTAAGAAGAGCTCTTATGAATGAGACTCAAGTCTGATGAACGTGAATACATTTATAAAAATAGGCTTCTGAGTAGTAGATTGAGAGAGATAGACACATTGACTAGGATGGACTGATGAGACGGGGCCAGGCTGCTGGAGATAAAAATGCAGCATTTACTGACACACACACACACACACACACACACACACACACACACACACACACACACACAGAGACCAGTCAGTTGCAGTGTATCCTGAGTGCAGCGTTGACCCCACACTCATCTTTTCTCCTGACTTGTGTCACATTGCTTTTAATGGCTCTTTATTGAACCGTTATTGATTGCTGTGTTTACTCTTTGTTCTTACACTAATTTACGGAGATGAGATGTTCCATTTTTCTTCTTGCATACGAATTACACCTGAAACATCTTGACGCTTTAATGACTACTGGCAAAAATAAGACAGAAGCTGCAGCAACTAATTTACATCTCCCCACACTATAGCTGTATCAGTCAGCCACACGGAGCCCATTGGAGCTAAACAATGCATCAACAGCTTTCCTCTTCTATCATTCATAACCATTATCGAATATTGCTCTCTCTCTGTGACTGTATATTAATTCACACGTTTGTTTAATGATGACATATTTATTGATGTTTGTCTACAAAATAAAAGTAAATCGCCTTTAAGTCACAGGCATAAACCAGACCGTCTCTCTCTAATGAATAGAAGCAGTGCTATTATTCTTTCCTGGCCTTTCACTTTTGCAAAATGTCCAGAAGAAGAAAAAGGAATGACTGCCATGCACCCTCGTGTGTAGTAGTCACAGAATGTGCTTCATTTAGTGATCCTGATATTCTCTACAAGTATTATAAACAAATTTCTCTCCTTTAACACATGGAGCTGAACCAATCTACATAGACTTACACACACGCATCCTTAAATTAGATAGCCTTTGTAAGTAGCATTTTGCAGTCCTCTGGTAATCAACATTAAAAGGCTTTTCCTCTCCTCAGCAAGCATGCAGTCGGTGTGTACATTCTGCTGGGAGCTCAGATAAGCAAGATCACAAAAAAAACAAATATGCAAATGGGTTCATGGCTCTCTCTAGGCAGCAGTTTTAATTGATTAATTGTAGCTATTTATTTGATCAGTTGCAGCTTAGTAACCCAAGACATAATTTGTCAAGCTTTATGATTTTTGTGGGGATACATATAAATACATATTAGAGCTACAATATTTAGTTGGTAAAATTGACGGTGTGTTTGGATTTTTATTGTTGTTTATGAGATATAATGCAAGATTAATTAAAAAAAAAAAAAAAAACTAGAAGATAACATCCACACAATACATGCATACAGGTTGTACATACATATAAAATAATCTGATCTACTGAAACTGAGGTCAGTTTGTTTCTCCCTAGATTCCACTGACACTCAAAGCCAAGCTATTTCTAGCCAGTCCACTCATGTCCATCTGTTAAGAATGTAACAGTTAGCCCTAATTTATTCTTTAAGAGTGTTTTTGCTGCCCAAAGGCTGTTAGGTTAATAAAACAGAAGTTGTTAAACATTTGTTTCCCTTAGTTAAATGTGCAATAGTCAATATTTTTAATTTCTTACTAGAAGAGATAGGTTTGGAAAGCAGTTTGGAAAACTGCCTTCCGGTCTGGAATATCTGTTTGTATTTGGATTGGCTCCTTGTCAGTCATTTATAGACATGCCCCCAATGCCCCTTCCTCATAAATCATTATGAGGAGAGGTTGAATCTTTATAGCCAAGTATAGTAACTTGGCTTTCAAGCAGTCGAATGTATGAACGTGCTTAAAACTCATTACAGTCTTTGCTAATGGTGACTCTAGTTCAACTTTCATAAGCTTTGGAGCCGGAGCTTTGTAGGAGGGCAAATGGGGCGGAGTGACTGAGTAAAAATCATTCAAATGTTCACCTCCAGCCATTGTGTTTACATAATCATTTCAATGATTGTGAATATGGACATATTAACACCTTACATTTTAAATGTACTTTTTAAGCATCTTTTGATCCTTTAGATCAGGTATAGAGAAGATCCGAGGAACAGCAGAAATATCTATTTAAGCGCAAAATAAACGTTTGAATTCAAGGCACATATACAGTAAGAGTCTTTTAAATAGGAACATTGCCGTAAATGCAACAAGCTAAAAAAAGGAGTTGAATACATTTCCTCAGCCTGTATGCTGCATCTATTTGTGTATATGAAAACATGCAGCATCAAGTGTGCATGTGTGCGTGTGTACATAGGAACTGTAGGCAAAGGCATAAAAAACTAGCACTGTGTGATTGAACAACTCCATTGAAATGTCAAGAGTCATCAAGCACTATTCAATCACAATCATGCCTGAACTCTCCTTGTAGTACATTTTCAAAAGCCATGTGACACACCATGACTGCTTTCTGATTTAGCCGCTTGTCTTTGCCACAGCCGTTTTCTTTTGCATGATTTCAGAGACAGGTCAAACATAAACCCTTCCTTGGGTCAAGGGTCGATTAAAGCTTAT
The DNA here is from genome assembly GCA_037577455.1 of Pangasius macronema. Lineage (NCBI taxonomy): Eukaryota > Metazoa > Chordata > Actinopteri > Siluriformes > Pangasiidae > Pangasius > Pangasius macronema. The sequence goes on from CM074957.1 coordinate 9,731,773, forward strand.
TGAATACTCACTGGAGAGAAACAACAGGCAGCAAGAAGGAAACACTGTATTTCTCTTCATCTCTCTGGCTGGTGGTGAGCACAGTGTGACCCTGTAATGTCGTGTATATGTGCAGAGATTGCATATTGAATACATATTGCAATCACAGCCCATGCTGGTCGAAGATGAAGCTGAAATTGGAAAATGGCTATCGTGCCCTCATGAGGCAACCTATTTGAATTTGTGGATTGTGAGGGTGCAGCTGAGTGTTTGGAAGACAGAGCTGCATTTACCGGACTCTATTCTGTGGTGTATTCTGTCTAGCATAGACAATGGATATTTTTCACTTTTACCCATTTTATTCTCTGTTATGTCTTCACAGCTTATATACGATATACATATACTATATGGCCAAAAGTTTGTAGACACCTGACCATCACACCCATATGTGCTTTTTAAACATCTCATTCCAGATTTAGTCCCCTTTTGCTGTTATAATAGCCTCCACTCTAAGGGCCTTGCTCAAGGGCCCAAAAGTGGCAGCATGGCAGTACTGGGGCTTGAACCCCCTGACCTTCTGATGAGTAACTCAAAGTCTCAATCATTGAGCCACCATTGTACATTCAGCCACAGGAGCATTAGTGAGATCATGCGCTGAAGTCAGAGTTCCAGTTCATCCCAAAGGTGTTCAGTGGGGTTGAAGTCAGGGCTCTGTCCAGGCCACTTGAGTTCTTCCACTTCAGCCTTACCTTAAACTATGTCTTCATGGAGCTCAGTTTGTGCACAGGGAGCACTGTCATGCTGGAACATGTTTGGGCTCCCTACTTCCAGTGAAGGGAAATTGTAATGCCACAGCATACAAAGACATTCTATACAATTGTGTGCTTCCAACTTTATGGCAACATTTTGGGGAAGACCTGCATATGTGTGTGATGGTCAGATGTCCACAAACATTTGGCCATATGTTATGTGCCTTTTTATAAATGCCAAGCAGAGAAACCTAGTTCACATCAAGCACATAAATTGNCTAGAATAAATGGAAATTAGGTTGTACTTTACCCCAAGCCTTCCAGTACATGCATAATTTAGCATTTCATGTTTAAAGAATTAAAGCATATTCTAGAAATGGCAATCTCAGGTGTTATTCAGTGCAAAGCCATTCAGTGTGAACACTGACTGGTAATTAAAACACTGCCAATTGATAGTGACGCCAAAGTGGTGAGAAACAATAGAAAACAAAACAGTGACTAATGTTAATTGTTTAACCAGCTAACATCTGTATGTGCCACTGTTGATAAATTGTTCCATACAGTGGCACTTAAAATAGGTCTTGATTAAGAGTACTGTAAGCAGTTAGAAGAATTATGTCACTAAATAAACAGGAAAGGTAGCAGGTCAGGATGGGGAATTCCATAAAGAATAGTGAGCTGTTCATGAAGCCATTTCAGTTGCTAAATATAGGACAGCCATTGACTAATGACTGTATGAGAAGACAGTGTCCTCTAGAATTACTGACACTCTTCACAAAAATGATGATAGAAAATTAATTCACATTTTCTGCTCAAACAATAGGAGAAATGATGTGGCTTTGTTAGAACTACCTCCAGTAGCATTTTTCCATCAAAATATATGTGCCAGAGGGATATTGTAAATAAACCTAAACAAATTTGAAATTCTTGAATATATTATGTTACTGTGACTGCCTTTAACCATTTCCTGTTCCCCTGGTATATATGAAGAACCTTCAACACAAGAGAAAGATGGTTTTTGACTTGCACAAATCAGGTAATGGGTATAAAAATACATATAGTAAGCAGTTAAAGCATCATTATGCACTTATAGGGCCATAGCAAAATGTTTCACAAGATTCACAGACCCATTCAACCCATTGCTTATTCAATAAAGCATGGGAGTCTATTGGCAAGAGTTGTACAATGAACTAACAGAATGTCATTGAGACTCTGAGTGACTTCTACCAAACACCTTGACCTATGTGTAGGTATGCACACATATTGATCATAGGTTGTGTAGCAATTTAAATATTTAGATCCTCTCAGTCATGAACATTCCAAAGTGTTTAAGGTTAGGATTTGTGTAGATGGACCAGACCTCATTACTGCATAAAATATATACCAAACATGTAAAACACATCCACTTCTAAAATATAAGAAAGGTTGGTTTTTGATCTTTTGAAGTTCAAAAATAATTCCTGGATTATGAGTGATGCACTGCTACTTGATAAGGCTGACAAGTGACTGGAAGCTTGTTCCATGAGATGTATTTTCTCTACAGTGTATTGCTAATTGACATCTTTGTTTTTACAGTGTCAAGAGAGAAGCAGCTTCATAAATCCCTCTGTATATACACATGCATGTAGCTTTTTGGGTCTTAAGGCAGTGGTGAGTCAAGAACACAGGAACGAGGGTGAAAGTAGCTGTACTAATCTCTAGGGAAGAGTCCTCTCTACTGAACTAAAGTATGGGGTTTTCATGATGGTACACAGTCTAGAAGACAGGCTAAAAGGTCTGGAAATGTTCTTGAATACATGTGTATGTAGTCAACAGCACTTTTAAACTAAAGATCCCCCAAACCTTATAGTGATCCATGCAGCATTTAACTCTGTTGTGTCTTTTTGATTTTGTGACTAACAGACTCTCCCGGATGGCCTTCAGTTGTGGCCTTGGGCAGTGTGCTTGGAGCATGACAGAGCAGTGGTACATGAACAGAAAAGAAAAAGAGAGGGAAAGAGCAGGAAATATCTGCCAGATATGTCCCAGTCCTGGATTCAATTACATAGATCTTAAGGAGAAGAGGGTACAGGCAAGCACTGTGTAAGAAGCTTATTAGGGCAAGGGATGATGCCATTTCATGATGGGTGGTTCAGAGGTATTCTGATGGCTGTGGGAGAGCATGTGAGGAGAGAATCTTCTGAGAGCAGGTGGTGCTACTAATAGCCCCCTCTCTACATATAGACTCCTTTATACCTCAGGGCTTCATGTGCCTGGACCTCCACCTGTAGAAGAGGAAAGGAGAAGTGGCATGGTAACAAGAGCAGCTTACTGAAAACATCTGGCACATTATTCCTCCCTCCACTGACCTTAGCATCTCTCTGGAATCTATTAAGTGAGGGAATGAAAGACAGTTGTTTTCAGTAGATTTTTTTTTTTTTTAGAAAAGCAGTGTTCATTTCATGTCAAATATGGAAGAATGAGTCTCAGTTGTGAGGTTGGTATCAATTAGTATCACCTGAAAAGGATTGCTTTTTGAAACTGCCAACCTTACATGGTTAATATTTCATTCACAAAGTTGTTTATATTGATTATTCTGGTAAAGTGCAATATCATCATATTAGCATGTCTGTGGTTACCAGTTGAAGAGGTCATATAAAGTTAGTGATATGTGTATTATTCACGTCTGTGTCTTTGCATCAATGAGCATGTTCAGGAGTTGTGTTCCAAAGGATAATTTGTGGAAATATTACCCTGAAATACATCTTGCATTGCCTGTTCATTAGAAAACTTTGCAGGTGGGTAGTAACAGAAATAACTTCTGGTATAATCAAATGTGGGCGGCATGATCGTGCAGGATTGCTGCCTCACATTTCCAGGGTTGATCCTGAGCTAGAGTTACCATCTGTGCGGAACTTCACATGGTCTCTTTGTGTTGGTTTCCTAACACCTCTGGGTGTTTTCCTGCCTCACTCCCAGCGTTCCCCAGATTGGCTCCACTAGGAGCCATCACATTGAGCAAAATAAAACGGTTACTGAAGATGGATGAATGGATGGATGAATGAATGAATGAATCTGGGCTGGGAAAATAAACTTACATGCTTCAAGTCCCAAATGGTAGTTATGACCTATGTGAATATCGTTAATCGTTAACGGAGTTCGTGTCGGTCCGTCTGAGCCTGTTACGCAACTGATTTTGGAGGTGTGCACATTGGTCCTGTGTATCTCTGTGAGCTATGCTTACCCACAGTCCTTTTCTCTGTGTAGGGACACGGAAAGGTGTATGCGCAACAACGCAGAAGTTTAAATCAGTCTTCACTGTGCTGACTTGACAACATTGCTGACTGGACCCCCCACCATCAGGCCCTATGGCAAAGCAGTTCCTGTTAGTGCTGCCTCACTGAACCCTTTCAGAGCCCACGGACCTACAGAGCATCCTCCACATCCCTGTTTTGTGTAGGCTGAAATGAAAACCACTAAAGCTCTGCCAGGGACTTTTTGACTGCAGGTTTTGGAACATGCAACGTCAGGACAAACAGTCATTTTGGTTTGTGGGGAATGGCGCCCTGCCAGCCTCCCGCAAACAGATGTATTTAGTGAGCCGTTGTTGGATACTCTGTCTACACATTGTTTGCATACATTTAGCGTGAGTGACACATAGTTTGGATATAATAATAGTTTAATTAAAAGTGCAGAAGTGCTGTTTTATAGACAGCCCTTCTGCACTTAAAAATATTTTAATTGGTCCATACTGTTAATATCATTCATGTCATTAATAGTATGGACCAATTAAAATATTTTAATGTTGCTGTTAATTAATGCATTTTGTAATGCTGGTGACACAGTTTTAGGGTCTGTTTGTAGTCTGTGCTTTTGACATTATGCTTGTGACATAATTTTGGGCATTTATGTGTATTCAGAAAAAAAAAGTATAATTTGAATGTGATAAGGCTAGCAAGAAGTGGTCTGCATTCTGGCTATATTGGTTGAAGGTGGTGTATATCTTTCTACTAACTGATGATTTTTGTTTTTTCATGGCTCACAGTAACCAAACACGCAGAGGTAGTCAGATGAGGGTTGCCATGGTTTCCCGAAGGACACGCAGTGCTTCTATCCTCTGTCCTGTTGCTTACTGTGATAATAACAAGGTTTTTGACATTTCTGATTTTGATTTGGTCCATTTGCAGGTTGGCTGGTCCCAGCAGGATGTGCATGTAGCCCTTTCAGTGTGTCCTCAGTCATTATGAGTCATGGCCAAGCTTTTTCCCAGGCAGCTGGACTAGACGAGTGGACCAGTGCCACCACCACTACAAGCCACATTAAATAGTAGCAGGCTTTTTTTTGTCTCCACTGTAAATCTTGGTTGTTTCATCATCTGGCACCCATTTAAGGCAACAATTTACTCTGCATGGTGTAGTTTTTATATCTTGGTGAGTTCCCCACAAGGATAGGAGCATCTGCCACTTTTGACATTTGACATTTGACTGGTCCCCATGAGGAGTACTGCAGATTTTTTTTTTAAAACAAAAAATAAAAGGTTTACTCTTGGTTATTGAGGTTAAGGTTATGATTATATTTAGGTGTAGCAATAGCATTAATTAGCATTAATAATTATGTCAGTAGAAGGTCCTCAAAAGGATAGTAAGACGTGTGTGTGTGTGTGTGTGTGTGTGTGTGTGTGTGTGTGTGTGTGTGTGTGTGTGTGTGTGGAACATGGTCAGTGAAAAGGGTGTAAGGAGATGGAGTGCATGTCAACCAATGCCATGAAAAAAGGAATGATCAGAGTTACTACTACCTATAGGCTAATTCAAGAACACATGGAATGGGCAGTGTTTTAATAGCCATCTCAGGACACAGTATAGATAGAGTGGCATAGTTCCAGTCTGTAAGTGGCTCTGCAGTGGTTTTCTTAGGCCTCACAGCCAAGATGGATTATGAGGTACCTTAATTAAAGCGTACTGCACATCTTGAAGCAATGTCTGTGGTTGACTTAATTTTGGTTATTATTTACTGTAATTTCTTTTAATTGGAGTTTGATGGTGAATTTAACTCCAGCAACGAATGCCCTCTTTACCCCTTGAATTTAATTACACACATGTTTACATAAACCTGACTATTATTTTTGGTTCTCTTAGGTGCTGTACACATTTATTTGGATATTGTAGAAACCGTTATGAAAGACTTCTCAAGAATAATGTTAAGAGCTGTGTAATGTGCAGTAGAGAACAGGAAATGCCAACACTGCCAAAAGTTGTTACATCCTGGTAAGGGTGACAGTTAGCAAAATATTTTAAAGTGAAAATTGATGAACACGAGTATTTGTGTGGACTGATGATGAGATGGAATTACTGCTCAAAGGTACACTTGGGTATTATTATTAATAATCTTCATTTTCAGTGCAGTTTGTAGCATGGGAGCATTAGATTCAGGAGTGTATTGTCACATTCTGGGGCTTCAGCACAAGGACATAATAATAAAACAAAGCAAATTTAAATCGCAGAAAAGTTATAAAATAGGATTAATGTCAAATGTTACATTGTGAGTTCAGTTGTACTATTTCATTCAGGACCACTTAGAAGGGTAAGTGTGTTTTTTACAGTGAAAGTTTTAAAATTTCTTCACTTTGGAGAGTTTGGTTTCAAAAAGCTACATTCTTCAGTGACTCAAAATGTTGTTTTCATGTGGACGGAATGCAGAAAAAAATGTTTTAAAGATGTCCAGTTGTGGATGGGGCCATAGGAGTCTATGTATTTGCGACATTCTTGTGTATCGATCACGATTTACTTGCTATTTTACTAAGATATTTATTGTTCAAATTTTTAAGAACAGTCACCAAACCAACATTACTTTTAACCTTTGTTCCAGATATCCAAAACACACTTTATTTATATAGCAATCTGTCCTCTGCCAGTTGGTGCCTGTCAGTTTAGCAGCTCACATCTTAAAAATATCACCCCAACCCAAAATGCAAAGCATGTTTCTTTCATTCTCTGAGGTGGATTGATTTATGATCAAATCCTGTCCTCACTACAATCGAACCATGCTACGGTTTGCTTGGGTGCAACCTATTTCAAGCTGTTCATTTTCACCCCTTCTAACCACAGGGTGGTGAGAATCACCTGTACTTTCTTGTGCATGTGTATGTATACATACACAGACCTTCCAGCAAAGTCGTACAAAGTCTTCATCACATCACATTCTTCTTGCCTTGTACACATTCTGCTTAACTACAGTTTGTTGGAGCTACAGAAAACCTGACCTAGAAGCAGGTGATAGACTTCTGTCATCTCTTCTAGCATAGTAATTATATATTTCTCATTTAGTGTTTTCTGTACTACAAAACTCCAACTTTCATTTGGTTTTGGGTGTAATCGTTACATAAGGTATAGATAAGGGAGATGACAGATCGGTTAGTCGTTCGGATATCTAAAGTGATTGTCGCAACACTAGAGTTATAGACTCACTTTTCCCTTCATACAATGGACTCCTTTTTGAGGTTAACCAAGCCATGATGCCCGACACTCATGCAACCAGTGTCGGAATCCCCTGAATCTCGTAGATGTGCACTTACAATTGGATCTCCCAGGATGCATGTTATTGACAAGTGAGACTGGGGCAACGGATGCAAACTCCAGATCCAAATGTCTCAACCCCATCCCCTTCCACCTGGGGTTCAGGACAGAGGCGCAATCAAAGAGCTAATTCAAAAACATGGTTTCTCACTCAGAAGAATGATGGCAGTTTTTGTCCAATTCTAGATGAGGGTGCTGAATTAGCTCCTAATTACCCTTATTAGACAACTGGTATCTCCTAATGGCCAGATGCATAAAGGTATTTCCATATTTCCTGACGACCGAGGACACACGGGGGTATTTCCTCGTCCGGTAGTCACCGTGTAGGTAGGAGGGACGTGTGTAACGTCGCTCATGATTAACTCAGAAAAGTTCTCTTTAACATTGAAACAAGCCACACAATTCACTGAGAATCACTGAGAATGGTAACCACCCTGTCAACCAAATGTGTGGCAGACATTATGCTTGCCAGTCAGAGTCAGGCAGGTCACTGCGTGCATTACTGTCGAGTATGATGCCATTTGATGCCAGCCACAGAGATAATCCCCCGTAGGCTTGCTGGAACTACAAGCATTTCAGAAGTCAGTTATCAGCCTCTGGCTGTATCCCAAACACCACAAACTAAGGTATATCCTTGTCTTAGCAAGAGGGGAACAGGCTCTACTTTGCTGGGGAAGCAAGACAAAAGATCCCCAGTCAAACCCTCACGGACTAACCTCTCTGTAGTACCTACGAAGAGGTTCACAATCCAGTGTTCAGTTCAACCATCTGAAAATAAATGCTGGGCAGTCCATTTGGGCCTCAGATTTTTCTTATTAGTAATGATAAGTATTGATGTAATATTCTGAGTTGGTCGATTGATCTTGCAGCAATCTATAAACGCAGGGTGTTCCCCTGGATGGTGGACATCATCACCATGGCCATCACCATGACAAGTAGCATCTACTCCACATGGGCATAACTTGGAGAAAGGTGGTCTGCACTGCTGCTATCTGGGCATAAATGTGAATCTTCTTCAGTGTCTACAAGATTACGCCTTGTCCCAGACAGTTGAGTCAGATCGCTTACAGCCCATGCTGCCTTGATTCACAGATTGGATAATGTGCTTTAGTTCTTGAACGGTTGTATTTCTACATTTCTGCATAATCCACATTTTAGCAAAAAGTGTAACCTGCACTCTGTTCTGGAAGATGCAATTAAGGGAAGGTACAGTCCGACAACAAAAGAAGAGAATTATCACAAGAAACAGTGTTGATTCGTCCGTAGGACGTAAACATTCATTTGTAATTGTTTAATAGTTTTTCTTTCTGCAATATTAAAAGTTTTCATAATTATTATTTTGTAAGAATTATTTAATAACAATGCCACTGTCTTTAAAATAAAGCTGACATTCTTCCTGGTTCCTTTGAGACCCACTGTGCTGGAGTACACAGCCAAAACAGTAACATCTGTTTATTCCCAGATATTCTTGGGCTACATTGTGTGTGTTCTGGCGAGGTGCCACCTCCAGGTTGTGGTTCGTTCCTGCTGCAATACAGGGTGGAGCTCCAAGACTAAGAGTGATTGTCATGTTTTAATCAGGGGACTGGCAGACAGTGATCTGCAGGGAGTCTCTTCCTGTTGCATATCTTATTCCCTACTTAACATCCAAAGATCCAAACAGTCTGTGATTTAGTCTGCCTCTATTAGTATTACACACAAAGTCATGGTATGCATGTTCCCTATTCCCTGCTGCTGTTGACACATAATACACCAACCACTGCACATGAAGCTCATCTGTCAACTCCACTAGCACACTGAGGTGAAAACACAACAAAGTTACTGGGGCTTAGCAGATGTGCCCAGACCTAATTCAGCTGATATATTCTACCACATGTAGATCACAGATGCAGAATAGTGGCTATCAATACAGTACTGTACCTGGGGTCTGATATTAAGAGCTGCTTCTCACGTGATGTTTAGGTTAAGTAAATTGCTTCTGTAAGTAAGTAATTCTTTATTGTCATCGTAACAATGGATGTACAACGGAATTGAGTGAGCACTCTCGGTGCAGAAAGTAAAATAAAATAAAAAATATCTAAAAATATACAGGTATTTACACTTATTGTACATAAGGCCTCAAAGAATACTGAACAGTTAAAATATTGCACTTATTTAACATATGGCATCAAAGATTATTACACAGTTAAAATATGGCAACATTCCAAACATATTTCTGTGTTTTGAAAAAAAAAAATGCACAGATTATGTTTGGCCTAATGATAGCCTTGAACCATGAAGACATCTGATGTGCTTTGGTGTGCATATGGGTATAAACCAGAGATACAGCAATACCAAAACCACTGGTATTAGAAGTGCAAAGATGACGTCATGTTAATGCCACAGCTACCCAACTGTACCTTTATAACTCACGTCTACCTTAATCGTACAACAAATGGTTTAAAGTCTAAATAGTCTAAATCGAGGTGAGTGTACTTGCTCTCAATGTGCTACATTATTTTATCCTCTGCGACAATCCTAATCACAAGCTTTAGCCACCTCACACATATGAAAAAAAAAATCAGTTTGAGACAGTCGGTTGATCCTCTACAGCCACCCTATTTCTACCACTCTCCACACGAACAGATTATGAGCTGTAATCTGCCTGAGTACCACGTTTGTACCGGAACCCCGTAAACCTTAGTGAGGTAAAATGTAGGAGGTGAACATAATAAGATTAGATCCGGTCTGCCGATGCCCACACTGCCCCCAGGGTCTGTATTACGTCACTGCATAGCTGCAGGGTTTTTGTTGTTCAGAACTGCTCTAATAGCACTCTTCATCTCCCTACTGTCTCCATCTTTCCCATCTTGCCAGCATTGCTGTCTCCATCTCTCGTAAGGAGAGAAGTAGCATGATGTATTTCGACCACAAACACCTCACTGAATAATAGATGTAGTTCTCCCAGTTTCTATTCACAACTGGTTAGAGGAAGGATACCTCTGCAACTCCAAACATGTTTTTTAGTCATAATTTGTAATATTTTTCAAATATTAAAGTAAGTGTGTGTGTGTGTGTGTGTGTGTGTGTGTGTGTGTGTGTGTGTGTGTGTGTGTGTGGGACATGCATGTGGAACATGGGCAGAGAATTGAGAAGAGCAAATAATTCCCTCATGTGGAAAGCCGGCAATTAACTGCGGATGTCAGCTTTTGTAAAGTATAATTGAGTTCTGGATGAAATGCACGTCTGTAATCTGAATGACACTGTGCTGTCAGTCAAAGTTTCAGAATTCAGACCAAACTATCATGCTTGTTTATGTATTATGGTCTGATATCCAGACCATATTTCACCCATGACAGACTAATTTTGCCACATGGATGCCATCTTGCATATCGGAGTTAGGTTTATGGAAATGTATCCTGATGGAAATGTATCTCAGCCATATGTGTAATAGATTTTCAGGTTGTAATTTATTATCACTTTTAGAGTCATTATGAGTTTGTGTCACTTGAGTAACATATTTGCAGCAAGTCTAATGAAATAACCTTATGTTATTTTTTTAGTTCTTATTTTCCAGCCCAGAATTTTGTGTCTACTATCAGTCACAATATAAATATAAAATAGAAAAATGTAAGAGACCTCACTTTCAAAGGTCAGTAACAATCGCTCTTTCCCCAGGCAGCCCAATCAATAGTATCCAGCTCCTATGTAATAGGTGTGAATTACCCTTTTAACATCCTTACCCTCAGTGTAGCATCTTCAGGACTCACCACAGAAATGTCAGCATTCAAAGCCACTCAAATATCAGCGGTCAAAAGAATGAGAAAGGATGGCAAGCTTAAAGAAAAGAAAGGAGAGCATGCTTCTGCCAGTGACTGTGCCTAGAAAATGATTGTTTCTGTTCTCTTTTCATCATGTCCAACTGAGTTCCTTTAATCTCTGTCATGTTTATTTTAACCCTCTTATAAAAAGGTGTGGGGGCCAGACTGATTCAAGGCTTTTTTAAAGAGAATTCAAATAAATAGCCTGTGTTGATGGTTGTCTAAACCCCCACCAGGGGTCTTGACCGAACCGAAAAGACATAAAACACCCCCTCACTAGTACACAGAGGGCCGATGTCACAGCAGATTAAAGTCTGCCTGCTAAATGGCCTGTAGTTAGTGCGTTCTTCATGGTCAGTGTTAATCATGGCGGGATCATGGTGTTCATAGTGTGGTAGAACAGACTGGTCCATTAGCTACAGAATTAATAGCCATGTTAGCCTCCGGAGCAGGCCCTGATTGACTCATGAGAGACGTCATCATTGCTGCAGCCATGTATGCAACCATAAGTACTCGACTAAAGTGTCCTTGGAGATGGAATGAATTTCTTGTTTGGCTCCCATTGAAACACGTTGATATGACCTTTGGGAAGCTTTGGTTAATGAGGTTTATTTTCACAATGGTCAACATTTTACAGATGTTACATTGCTTTCTTGGGTGCCATACAGCATTGCTCAGCAGCATAACCTAAACAGACGTGGAGATAACTTTCAGTGCGGGGCTGGGAGGGGTATTTTGTAAAATGTATTCCAGTACAGAATACTGATTACTTGATTAAACCTGTAATCAGTAATGTAATATAAACGACTGCGCATTGTCAATAATGTATTCTGATTGGTTTAAATGACCTTTGAATAGCATTGCATTTAAAGGACATATGGAAAAGTTTAAAGTGCAGTTTTCTTTCCAACCAGATCATATTTATTATTACATTTAGCTTTCTTTTCTTTTAGTCTCCTTCAGGTAATTACTACTAATAAACTGCTGTTTTCCTTTGAATGGTTTTTTTTTATCCTTTGAGTTTAAGCGTGCTATAATATATGGCCCTGATTTATTATGAGTCCAAAAACATGCACTATTTTATGTGTGCTAGGAGATAAATTGTGCATGCGTGGGTATGTTGAGGGTGATTTACAAACAATAACTGCGTGAATTCCACAAGTAGGAGTAGAAAACAATATAAAAAAATTAACTTGCTATTTGTTCTTGATAGCCATGCAGATATCAGATTAGTAATCGGCTCCTGGAAGAGTCAAACTAATACCAAACTTTTTAACACATGCATAATTGTGTCCAATATAATGCCAGTTAAAGTTATTTAATTAAATGCAATTATTGTAGTGCTTAAAATGTTTGAATAATTTTGAGATTCCATGGCATAATCTTGATAAACCTTCTCATTATATTTGTCTTTAACTGGTGAAAAATGGACTTTGACCTGCTTGTCAGTTGTGTTCATTTGTGCCTGCAGTCAGAATATACTTCAGTAAGAGTCAATCATGCTGCAGACACTAAATGTATCTATTTGCATAGATGCCACCCTGTATTTAGCACTTTTATTTAGAAAGCTCCAAATTGCATATTCATTAAGGCATACACAAATTTGCCATTTTGCTCATGTGAAAGGCACAATCCTCCGAAGACCCTTTTAGTAAATACCTTTTGCAAGTGTTATAATGTTTGCAAGATTTCGCACATTCAACCCTTTGGTAAATCAGGGCCTGTGTTTTGTTACTCCTCAAATCTCTTCTCTTTTTAGTATAAAGCGTTAGAATCTCTGCAGTGCTTGTTCATTGTTTCATGAGCTGAAATGATCAGAGTATCATGAAAGATGGAAGCACCACTGGACATAAACAGGCACTAGGTAGGAAAAATAATATTTTTTGCCACCCTTGAAGTAATTTAATCACTGAATTTCATTTAATCGTAGAATTTCAGCTGATGCAGAACATCACGTTCAATTCATTTCAGAGTTAATTGGATGAGTCTCTCTTTTCTTGTTGGAGTTGCTAGGTTTTTTTGGTTTTTTTTTTGGATTTATTAGATTTAGATTTGAAAATGATCTATCACCCATGGTATTATTTTGTATTAGGTTGCACCAAAAACTCTGGCCTCTGAAAGGTCCATAAGTGACACTTTCTGTTTTCAACTGAAAGAGTAAAATTACTTCAGATTTGTACCAAAAAGGTTATGCTACTATTTGGGATTACTTTCAAAACCAGATCAAAATATAAAACAGTTCTAATAGTAATTAGAAAATTCGAAATAGTGCTTAAAATGCTGCTGTTTACAATGCAGTCACTTGTCTGGTTCCAGTGATTTGCAAAAGTGCATCAGTCTTGAAGTTGTAGGCAATGAGGAGAGTAAATTCATGTTTCCATGTCACAAATTCCCCCTCTGGGCACACAGTGTGGTTCAGAGCGAGACGAGCCCTGCTCTCATGTTTTGTTTTGAGTTCTTTCTGTGCGCTTTTTGTTTATGTTGCCAGGTGCCATTATTTTGGTCCTGTCTCCACCCCATTCCATTATACATCTGTTACCTAATGTGTGCACCTATTCTTAGTTTAGCCTTTAATTAATTTGTCTATTTCTACCCTCCTGTTTGTTTGTGCATTACTGAGCTATGCGTGTTTGAAACTGCTTGGCTGTGATCTACGCTTCAGATTATAACTTATAAGATGGTTATTGGATTTGCGCAAATAAAACAAATGCTGAATTTACACACTTGCTTCCTGTCCATCTCTGCTGCGTGCTGCGTGNTCTCTTCCACCCTCAATACCACGACTGAGGTAAAACCCTTGAGCAAGGCACCGAACCCCCAACTGCTCCCCAGGCGCTGCAGCGAAAAAGGCTGCTCACTGCTCTGGGTGTGTGTGTGTGTGTGTGTGTGTGTGTGTGTGTGTGTGTGTGTGTGTGTGCATTCGGAGGGGGTTAAATGCAGAGCACAAATTCCGAATATGGGTCACCATACTTGGCCACACTTCACTTCATGTTACACTCTTGCCCAGTTTCACTCATTCGTAAAACACAAACTTAAACATTCATCAGTGGATGATAAGAAATCTTATGCTATATGCTGAAAAACATCCACATTCAACACGTTCAAATGTGTTTTCAGTTTTGGTTAATTACCCTGTGCTTTTTTTTCAGTTTTACTCAAAACAGTAGAATAAGCTAATTAATATACCTGTTTTTTGTTGTTTGTTTATTGTTAAATTGTTGTAAGAGGATTTTGTTAAATTGCTTTGCATATGAAGTGCTTGACCCTTCTGTGTTTTGTTTGTCTCTGTTTGTTGTTGTTTATATCAAGTTCATTCTCTACTAGTTCCTATTGCAGTCTAAAAATGTTCCTCTCTTAGAACCTGCTTAGTACGAAATGCATCTTCGAGGTTACGTGTGACCGCAATCCCTTGTGTGAAACTGATTTCTGTATTACTCATTTCAGTATATAAGCTGCACCTAACTAAGTGGGCAAATCCTGGGGGAATTTTTTTTAAATCACCCAAAACTTGTTGCGAGGATCATGATTTTTCCCCCCTATATATAGAATATTAATATGATTGTTGTACCTATCCACAAAAAATGATAGTCAACAGAAAAAGGCACCAAAGTGCCTACACTTTACTTTAAAATCCAGATCCAATCAATATGCAAAGTGGAACATTATAGACACTTTGCATTTTTTCTCAAAGTATTTGAACTTTCATACTAGTCTACATGATCAGATTAATTCACTTTGTTTCACTGAGTTTAGGGTGACTTCAGAGTACCCTTGAAAGTACTTTAAAGATACACCTCCAGTTGGAAGCACCCCCACATCCACACTCCATCCTAACCCTATTTTCTTCACCCAGTTAGTCACTCTATATAAGGACCTTAATAAATAAAACTATTTATATGCTTGAACCTCTGACAGAGCAGACCAAAATCTGGTTGTTGAAATATCAGGATATTCACTTATTAAACTGTATTTATTGCTGATATCATCCAAGTGTTCTGTAAGTGTAAATATTTAACAAGCTTGTCACATCCTCATTATGTTCTCAGTGATTTTTCTGACACCGCCCGAAACATTCTGTACTATAACAACCAAGCTTTCTTTATTAATATGTTAACTAGCTAGTGCAGCATGCATGTACTGTTACCTTGTCATTATCCTCTTGTTATTAGTATATTTTAGCAAATCCGGTCAAGATGGGTTCAAGCTGTCGAAGTGTTTTTTACAAATCCAAAACGCAGCTCCTGCGTAGCACCCTTGCTTTTGTCTATACAGAATTTAAATGTGTAAAATGGGCAAATATTAATGAGCTGTTCAGTAGGAGCTTAAGTCCAGGGCATGCTAATTCTTCTATTGCTGTAACTAGCATTAACATTAGAATTATGTAATGATATATTTTTCAGCAATAGGCAAAGATTTGAGTGACCCTGCAAGTTACGGAACAGAACAACTTTTAAATCTGAGGTCAAACGCATAACAAAACACTACAAGCTCAGAAAGCTACACAATACTTCTGTGTGCAAGATGTCCCTAACCCACCTCTTTCCTGTTCACCACTTCTTTTTTATTCAGTGTTTTTCAGTGCACAACTTTATGCCAGGCCACCATGTTATCTTAATGAAAGGCCCAGTCAGACTCAGCTGGCTGTATTTTCAGACCACAGAAATGCCTGTGGTAAAAGCAAAAAAAAAAAAAGCCATTGTTTATTCAACATCTGCAAATCCATACCACCATATATTTTCATAAATGCAGTTTAGGACCAATGTGCAGTGTTGAATCATTTGAAACCCCCTCATGTTTCTGCATATTTACTGCATCTAAACATAAATATACTGAAAGAAAAGAAAAACATTTTAGTACAATTCAAAAGCTGTAGTCGTAGGATTTGTACTGTCCCAGAAAACTGTCAGCTTCATTTCAATGGCCAGCCATACTGCTGTGCAAGCTGGCAAGGAACGCTGACAATTACACCAAAGGTTATCAGGTAGAGCAATGCCTAATCGGGTCTTTTTTAAGAAACTATCCATTCAAACCTTATGTTACAATCTACAGACATATAGACGGGTTACACATTTAAAAGAAAAACTGGTGGCTCTGTTATGCTCTAGGGGCATTTTGCTGAATCTGATTGTCCCATTAGAGGAAAACCTCACTGCAAATCATTCCGAAATTATTCTGACGGACCACCTTTGTCCTGTGATGAAACATTTTTTCCCTACTGGAGTGGTCTATTCCAGGATGACTCTGCCCCATCTACAGTGCATGAACAGTGCTCACTGAATAGGCTGATCAGTATAGAAATTATGTAAATCATATGTATGCTAACTGGGTTGAGTTTTAAAGTTGAATGGGGTTCCCAGTCTCCAGTACAGTTCGAGAGATTTGTAGAATCTATACCAAGGCACACTAAAGCTGTAAAAGCATCCACATTTGTTTAATGACTTATTCATATGCAAATTTAGTAATTACCTAAGATGAAATTCCCAGAAGTGAGGTTAACTAGCTAAATGGTCCAAGGAAATTTTTGCTGTGGTAAAAACTCAATGTACAGCTTACTGCCTACTAAATCTACTAGTGCTTATCATAGTTATTGTAGTGAGGTAAACCGGAATATTTTGAACACACAATTTGAATAGCTGTCATGCAAGACCATGCAATATTCCAACAGAGTAACAGGGCAATGCTGTGGGGCCATTAATGGAGCAAGATTTTAATTTTGATTAACCATATATAGTATTGCACACATAATATTTATATGTATCATTACTGTTTAGCTTTAGCAATAACATTTAGCATCTTCATAATTTTTATGACAATTAAACATTAATCATTATGTTGCACATTATTCATGTCATTATTTTCTTTACTTAATTCATTCATTCAGTAACCACTGTATCCTAGTCTTGGTCTCAGTGGATCCAGAGCCTATACTGGGAACACTGGGCTCAAGCCGGAAACACACAAGGCAATTCATCACAAGGCACCATGCATACACATTCACACCTTGGGGCAATTTAACAAAGCCCGTTCACCTACCCACATTTTTTTATCAGGAGGGTGAAATCTGAGAACCCAGTGGAAACCCACACTGACGCAGGAAGCACATGCTCAGAAACTCCACACAGACCTTAACCTGAACTCAGGATCAGAACAGGGAGCTGTGATGTGGGACTGCTACCAGCTGCAGCACCGTTCCGCCCTATCGTTTAATTAACTTCCTTTAAAACTTTAAAATCGAGCGTTGATCAGGGAGACTTACAGAGACCAGCGTTCGTTTGTTCTTTTGTCTCTGCTGTCTGTGTCCATTGTTGTACAATGTTTCATGCATGACTTGCTCCATCAGGGTCTGCTTCTGAAGATGCTGATCACGTCCGAAGGTGAACAGCAAGTAAGGGTACATGCTTGTGTGTGTCTGTTTGAGTGGGTGCATCCAGAGTTTCTGCCTCAGGGATCCACAAGTAGAGGTTTGTGACCAAAAGAGAAAATACAGATGACGGTGATCGCTTTCCATTGGACCAGCAAAGCTGCATACTCTAACCACAATGTTGATAGAGTATTACTGAAACCTGACTGAATTTGCAAGCACTGATGATTCTGTTGGTTCAGTGAACCTTATGGGAGGTGTTTAAGGTGTGACGGAAACAGGTTTCAGGTTGATAAACCCACTATCCCAAGCACTGTTTACTCAAGCTTTTTACTTGTTTTAATTAGATAAGCTTATTACAGACAGGGCAAATAGAGGAGTAGAGGGGTGCTGACTTTGATTCCAGGCCTGGGCTGGGAGAGAAAGTTTATTCATAAACCCAGTGATATATTTATTTGAATAGAGATTGCAACATAGCAGTGCTTCAGCAGTCCACTCCGTTTGATTACATAGTCGATTACATACGTTACATAGTTGTCAACATTCTTGTTAAATAAAAGGTTAAAAGGGGCTGGTCAGTTTTGTGATCGATTGTCCAGTCAAGTGAACACATGTTTGGATTGACATTTTGCAGTATAGATTTACAGAAGCAAAAATGTTCCTTTGCACTTTTGGATTGGGTTGGCTGCGCTGTGTAGGTTTCACTTTAAAAGCTTGACTACAGTGCATATTCCAGAATTACTGGCACTCTTAAAAAAGAACAAAAATCACAATAGAAATAAGCAGTAGTGTAAACAATTGAAATGGCACAAGTTTAACTCTTCACTCAAACAATTTAATGAACTATTACTTTATACTTATATGAACAAAAACATCCACATAAGAACTAAACAACAAACTAAATGAAAAAATAATATAGTTTTCATGCAAAATATTCCTAAACTCAAGAAGTGCAACAGAAAAGCATTTGCCCTGTTGTCTGGAGGTTGCGAGTCTGAATGCCGTTGATGCCACAGCCATCCATTGGTGGGAGTCACTGGAGCATAATTGGCCATGCTCTCTCGGTGGGAGGGATGGCATTACTCTTTCTCCTCGTCATTTAAAGCAGGACTAGCCAGCTGTAGGCGTCTATGAGCTCATGAATGTTGGCAAGGGCACATATCGCTTTTCCCCAACCCTGTGACACAGCATGAACAGCAGTTCGTAAAGATGCAGCCCCAAGAAATGTTATTGTTGTGTTTTACATTTCTTGTTACACTGGGACATAAATATGAAGTTGGAAAATCCCTTTATCGTCCATCACCACAGGGAAAAACAAAGAGCTTTCAACATCAAAGAGACAGAGTTGACCTGTACAGGTTAGAGAATAGACATAAAAAATACATAAATAGCACAGTCAGGGCCAAGTGAAAAGTAACAGAAAGATCATTTCACAGCTACACAGTTTATCTGAATCTCAGAATCAGATTCTTTTTAAAAATCAACTGTTAAACGCCTCCTCCAAAAACACTAATTCTTTCCTGAGAGAGGACTTTCCTGAAAGCAATGCCTAAAATTTAGCACAAGCAAGTGTGTTTGCCAAGGCTTATTTTGGAACTATAATTTGAATAATAATGGTCACTGAGACCAAAGTCAAACTATTCATTCTTCAGAGTTGATCAACAAAAGGGCACTGCATTAAAGGAAAAGCACCTGATACCGACTCTAAATTATGGTGGTGGACCAATGGTGCTTTGGGGCTCTTTTCATAGGCTCTCGTGAAGATTGATAGTATTAAAAATTCTGATAAGTACCAGAAAAGTTTATCTTAAAACCTTGTTTTGTCTGCATCCAATTACAGCCATTTAAGGCAAAATGTTTTCATGTCATCTCGATCTGAAAATTATTGAAGAGAGAAGACCACACATGGCTAAGAGCCATCTACAAGTGTTTCTAGCCTTGTACTTTACAGTGCTCAGGCTCAGTGCTGTTCCTATAACCAGGAGGGGCTTCATCAAATATTAACTGTGTGGGGGCTGATTTCGAATTTGGAACCAGAGTGGAACAAAATGCACTCCTTAGGAAAGTATATGTTTGGAACACTACTGTGTTAAACTTATATATCCTTCTCAGATACATGGCACTTTTGCTATTAAAAAAAATTAAATCTTGTAGAAGTGTCTTACAAAATGTAAGAAAATGAGAGAAAGTGAGAGAACAAGTGAAGTGAAGTGACCTGTGGCCAAGTGTGGTGACCCATACTCGGAATTTGTGTTCTGCATTTAATCCATCCAAGTGCACACACACAGTAGTGAACACACACNAGAGCGCTGGTCATTCACTCCCCCCACCTACAATCCCTGCCGGACCCGAGACTCGAACCCACAACCTTCGGGTTACCTTCAGGTTACAAGTCACCTTCACCTTTGGGTTACAAGTCCTGACTCTCAGACCATTAGGCCATAACTTCCCCCGTGGCCTAATGGTCACAACACTAACAGCTAACAGCTAACAACACCGTGGTATTATATGCAGTAACAGTTCATGATGTCCACCCTCATTCTTGCCCCGTTTGTCTTAAAAAGACAGAAAGCCCTTTCTGCTCAGAGGCAAAATTACATATTCTTACATTATCACTGTGATTTAAGTATATAGAGGAATATTAGTTTAGATAAAAGTCAAGCATGGACTGAATTTGACATAGTGCTACTGAGGTTTTACAGGACTGATAAATCAGCAGCTAATAGCTTGCTGATGAATCGCCCTAGTGTAGGTAAGAAAATGGCTTTTACTGCCCTTGCCAAACCTGGTCTTCATAGAAAGATTATATTAGGAAGATTCATTTTAACATCAATGTAGGATTTATTCCTCATGGCCAGGGTATTCAAGTACCATGTGCAAGGCTTACCCCAGCTTGTGTAACTGGATGCAGATACATTATTCGGAATGAACAGATAATGGATTCTAAACACATACAAAAATAACACAGGCGATTGCTTTAAGATTACATCGGAAGCCCAGCCACCCCTAAAATTTCATTATAATGTGGCAGTGAAATATTTCTGTATTAAATGTAGTAATATGTCTATTTTATTCCTCACTCTTGGTAATTTAATATTTTAGCAAGGCAAATGATCAGATATCTCATTGCAATATCGCTTTGTTCATTCATGCTATATACGTTTATTTAACGCAGACTGGTTCGGTGAACAAGTACACTGTGTTTTAATGGGAGCGATTCTGGGTCCCATGCAGATGGACAGCTTCACTGGGAGTCACTGTGTCTGTCACCTGGGGGTTTTGCCTAGAAAACGTATCTCAATGTTTATTGGATAGTGCATTCTTTGCTTGTTCTGCCCGGATGCACGGCTTCTCCGTATGTTTGGGACGTCTCTCAGAAGGGTTGAATCTCATAACCAACTGCCAACCATTAAAACTTCTCAAACTTAAACATATCAGCACCAGTCAGACAGAGTGCTCAGATCTGCAGTAGTGGTCAGGAACCTAATCCATAACTAGTGTAGATTGTGATTTTATGTACATATGTAAATATTGTAAAGGTGAAGATCAGGACTGGGATCCTGCAGAATGTTATGGAAAAAAGTAGCGTAAATGGAAAGTTTTTACCAAGTGTACCAAGCTCGTTCGCCAGTCTATACTTCGAACGTCCTGTTTCTTTCTAGTGCAAGTAATTTGTACGTTACGTTAAACGTGATGCATTTACAGCATTTTTAGGAACTGCCTGTTCACAGTGGTTTAAATTTTTATGTTTAATTGTTGTAATTTTGGAAGAATTGAACCAACTAAATTCATTAGAAAATATCATGGGCATGTACAGACAAAAACAACAATAGTGTGAGCAAGAGTGGGAGTGAACAGTCAAGTCAGAATTCACAGACCATGCTGACAGTGCTAGCGTTTTCATGCCTGGGTTTTTGTTTTCTTCAGTGTTTTCTGGGGCAGTGTGGTGCAGTTCATATTTAGTTAAAAAATAAATTTAAAAAACTCTTCATGTTTAGGTCATGCCTTTTGGTTTAAAGTCGAATACAGAAACAGACACTGATTTGGAGCACTAAACAGATACAGATACATTGCCAATGCGTTCTAACCCGAATGCAGACAAATCCTCAAGACGCTGTCCTCAAGATCATGCATTATGTAAAAATGTTCAGTTACTGGTGGAAAAAAAAGAAATACTGACCCAAAACTACAAAAAAGAATAAGAGAGATACAAAGGAGGAGACGTTGAGGTCACACTATGAAATTAGAGCCCCCCATTTCTTTTTTTCCTGTCTCTAGAAATGGAGACAGTAAATATCCATCCTGCCCTCAGAGATTTCTTCCTGACCAGACACACCACAATGGAGGCTCTGATGAGGAGCACATGCAATTACTCTCTCTTAATAAAATCTCAAAGTTCCAATTATACCCAGGCACAATGGCCACTGCACTTGTCCGCTGATTGAGTTCATACTCCGTGGAACTTCTAATAGTGTTCTCCCCCTCTCCTCTATTCATACCATACCTTCCAATTTTTTTCTGGATTCAGTAGCTCCTCACAAAGGTCCCATCATCCACAGTCAATCCAATCGGTTTGAAACATCTAAAAAAAATGCTACTTTACAGCTCATTGAGCTATTAGATGACACGTCAGTTTACGTCAGTGTCAAGGCTATCATCATGTTGCCACCTCTACACTATCATATATTCAAGGTGTTAAACGTTGCATGAACATGATTTTATTTTTAAGTCAAAATACAGCTTGTACTCTTTAGCTCAAAATGTGCAATAACAATATCTTCCATTGAAGATCTAGATGACGCCGGTAACTTGGAATCTTTGTGTACTTTGTGGTCCTACTCTACTTTTGTACTTCACCGTAGGGAACTTCTGGAAAGGTTTTTTTTTTTTTTTTTTTTTTTTTTGCCTGTCCGTAATTTTGCAATAGAATCTCCACCACATGATGAACACACCAGATGTGGAGAATCTGGTCCTCACTGTCATAACGTCTCGTCTTAATTACTGCAGTTTTCTCTTACTGGCATTCCTGATGAAACCATACATGCTCTTTAATTCATTCATCTTCAGTAACCGCTTTATCCTGGCCAGGTCATGGTGAATCTGGAATGGATCCTAGAAACACGAGGGAATACACCCTGGATGAGACGCCAGTCCACTGCAGGGAACCATGCGCACACATTCACATCAAATTTAGAGTCACCAGTCCTCCTACTGGCATGTTTTTTTTGGAAGTAGGAGGAAAAAGAAGAACCTGATGGGAGCTGAACTATGTTCAGTGTGTGTATTTAAGTGTGAAGTAGAGGTGTAACACAAAAAGCACTATCCGTAACTTAATCTGTTCAGTGCTTTATATGGATTTAACCCTGAACTGGGCATGACCTAAACTAGAATGGGTTTATTTTGTTTTATCTTATTTTTAAGAGATGTGCGTGGGGCTGTTTTTTTAAATCTTGCTCACTCATTTATTATTTTTGTTTGTACCTGCCCGTGAACTTTTTCTAACCAATTTAGTTGATTCACTTCCCAAAATATAAAAAAAACATAATTTAAACCACAATGATGAACACTGAATGAATGAATGAATGAGCAATAAATGCATGAATGAATGAGCAATAAAAGAAGATGGTCGTTCTTTCTCCCACAAGCTTCATGTCTGACCACTCACCTGCACAATAGTGTGCGTTTTATCTGTATTTGTATCTGTTTAGGACACATAATCTGTTCATCCCGAATAATGTACTTGTATTGGCTTGCATCCCTAGAGTGAGTAGCTGACTGCAGATATATAAATGATCCCTGTGTTTCTGGGAAGGACATAGTGTCAACTGAAGAACGTCATTGTATGATCTTCTCATGCACCATTCATTTCCTGTCCTATTTTTACACTTGTTCAAGGCTCCTTGCTATTTCCATTCATATGCTGTTATGAATACAACATACATCTATACAATTGCGGCTTGTGGTTGAAACTGCATGTATATATCATTAAAGTGATGCACAGGCAGTTATTAGAACTGCTTTTTTTCTGTAGCCCTCACCTCACGCATCACGCTAGCATGTCAACACATTGCTTCCAGCCTACACCTCTTCACATCCCACATGACTGGAAATGCATGTCACCACTGCTTCCAGAGTAAGGATTAGTATCTTATGAGTATTTTATTTAAGTCATCTTCACTTGCTGTAGTTCTTGGTGGAAGGTGTTGTGGTCATTTGTCTCCTGTTTTCTGTCTGTGCGTTATCGAAGACAGGCCTATCTGTTTTAGCTCCTCCAAGGTGAGGGAAGCTGCCAGGGAGCTGCTCGTCTCTAGTGTCAGCAATCTAATGTAGGTCAGAGGCAATTCACTCAAATACCCCCCTCGTGTGTGTGTGTGTGTGTGTGTGTGTGTGTGTGTGTTGTCGAGCTTGCTGTCTGCTGATAATGTCAGATTAATTTCATATGGACTTTGAATGTGTCTTCCTTTGATGTACTCCAGCTCAAATTATTTCCTTGCCTCTTCATACTTGTCTTGTGCTGCGGTACGTGAGCACTGATAGCATGATAAGGACCACAGTATATTTCCTCTTGACAAATCCATTGATATCCCTGCGTCTCATCATTCTGCTGGAATAAGAGCCTGAGCCGAGAGTCCACATGTGGCAGCAGCAGATGACTCGCCCTCACAATGCCAAAGTAAAGACAGACGCAAGAGGTAGAGAGAAAATACACTGTGAATGATGGGAAGAGAAAAAGAGAGAGAGAGTTGGGGGTGGGGGGTGTCACTGATTTCTAAATGGCTCTCTACAAGCTGGCACCCATCAGTAATCTGTCTGTGACACTTTCCTGCTGTCATAAACACAAAAGCTCACTATACACAGTACACCATACTATCCCCATGCACAGACACACTAACATGCTTAGGAATTCCAAGCCCTTGTGTTCTCCTGGGCTGCTGTAGCTTGACAGCTGTAAGCTTTGAAGAGTTTATACTGAATATGATGAGCTCAGAAGGATGTTTATGTGCTGTCACCGATGAGCAAAGGAAGAAATTGTAATTCCTCTGTAAAGAGAATTAGCTCTACACATTATCATAAGCGGTGGAGTCCTGAGCAATTCCATGAGTCTCATCCTTCCTATACCATCACATTTCCCCCCTCATTAACACATTTCATGGTTTCAAGCTCAAGAATTTGCTGAAGAACCGTAATGTGTAGACTCATTCTTGGCCCTGAAGAAAGTATCAGTGACCGTAACAGAAAGTATTCCTGTTCTGCCTCACTGGTAGGCTTTCTACTGAAGACAGACCCGCATGGTTGAACGGCGCTGATTGATGAGCTCAATATTGATCACAACGTGTGTGTGTGTGTGTGTGTGTGTGTGTGTGTGTGTGTGTCTGGGGAGGGGGGGGGGGGGGGTTGGTGTAAAGCAGGGTGTGCTGTATGGGCAGTGTGGCTTAATGGAGAGAAGCTCAGCGCAGCCTGCCTCCTTTGATCTGCTGAGGATTATTGTGGCAGGCTGGGTACGGAGCCAGTGTGACTCTGAGCCGGTAGACAGTTCGTCCAGCCAACGTGAGCAGAATGTGCAAGACGGCTGGCAGCCTTGTAGAGTGTGACTTGCTGTCTTATTCAACCGTGGTTCATTCATAGCAGCATGTTGGCCCCCATTTTAATCAATGTCAGCGTAAGAGCGCTGATGTAAAATCAGTTTCATCTGCATTCATTTAGTCTCCTTCTGACCCTTGCCCATCTCAGAGAGCCTAGAAACGCTGACCTGTGATGTCAGTGCTCAGGTTGTGGGAAATAATTGTCCCAATGGGGGAACCCATTTTCCGAGAAACAGTTTGGGATATTGTCTCTCAACAAGAATGTCTTTTCGTATTAGGAAAATCCTTTTATCTTACATTAAACACTCTGAAACACATTAACTATATTTATATCGAAACATTAGTGATATGTTATTGATATGTGCTGTATTTATGTTATTCTGTTAGCTCCTAAAACCAAAAGAACAAGCGCTTCTTTTCTCACTCACCACTTCCAGTGACATTGAACTTGTATTGTTCAGTGATGTATTGAACCTGATCTGTTTTAGCTAGTGAGAGAGCTGAGCAGATTAAAGGACTAAAGTGCTGCTGCATCATGTCTTTAGGTAGAGATTAACCAAGCTCTAAATACCACTGGCAGCACTATTAGACGAATGGTATTGTGGGTAATGTAGAAAACTGCTAAACAAAGTGAAAAAAGATCAGTATGTCGATGAAAGAAGTTTAAACCTAAAAAATAACTCAATTTCAATGCGAAATAATTCTTGGATGCCATTGAAGATCACGTTATATATAAATTCTAAAGATTAAAATGCAAATTGTTCAGGGTGGATTTTTCCTTTTACCATTCAAAGAAACCTTTTATTTCTAAGTGTATATGATATTTATCTGTGGATGTTGACAATCGTGATTGGTATTTTCAGAATACAGCACCTTTTACTGTTGTGTCATGAAAAAAAATGATGATTAACCGAATAAGAGATCTATAGATGTACCATATCACCTATTATTACACCTACGTTTATAAGTAGATAATTACAAACCTAAAATCCAATATCAAAACTCACTCTATCTCATCTTCATCTTGAACCCCAGATCACATACTCATAATGATGTTGTTACTTTATAAATGAGCCCCTTCCAGGTATTGTTCCCAATGCTGAATGGCAAACAGTCCTGAAACTTTTCAGAATTAATTAAGCTGTTTAAACAGGCAGCAAGCACTCCATTCCTTCTCTCTGCATTCCACACAAACACCTCTGGACGTGCTCTATATTCCAAGCATGGGCAGATGCTGAAGAGCATTTCAAACACCGCGCTGGCATAGGCCGAGTGCACCATCTCCCCAATCCCGCCTCTCTTGCTGATTAATTTCTTGTAGCATCCTGCCAAGCCTCTCGCCTTCATCTTTGTTTGTGAGCTCCCGTCTAATACTCTAAAATAATGTTGTTATTGTCAGCGCTTGCTGCTGCATGGATTAGTCAGATCTTTACAACATCAAAAGCAACACAGACAGCGGAGTAAAAGAGCATATATGATGTTAACGGCAGTATCTCTTGTTTGTGAGATGGTGGTGAAAAAAATGTGTAAATCAATAAGATTGTGACTTGATATTCAGGTCAACTACTGAGCTGGGAGGTTGAAGGAAGTTGGTACACCCAATGTAATAAAAGTTGAGGGTGCTTTCTCAGTAATTAGGTCTAACCCAGATGTTGAAAGAAAACATTTGGACAGTGAGTACATGGAAAAGCTTTGATAACATCCCAGCTGCTTCATAAAAGTTTAACATGCTAAAAAAGTAATTGATATTTTCACAACTTGGCAGGCTGCTTCCCTCACTGCGTTGTCTCTTTGGCAACCAGGCATTGAGGCACGTCCATGATCTATTGCAATCAGATATTCCCGAATTGTTTTTTTAAGCCCTCACTATTTCACATCAGATATGCTCATTTAGGAAATAGGCAGAATGTAATCCTTCAGGTTCAACGTTTGTCTCTGCCACCTGACTATGGTAATATTCAGCAACATAATAGTTACATGCATGGGTTGAAAGGAATGGCACATTAGAGAAAGGATCTGTGGATTTAGGTGCAATCTGATTTATTTGCAGCACACCAGACACAGTGAGATAGTCACTCTAGGTGATGAAGAGGAACAGCAGGTTTGCGCTCCTTGTGGCGCCGGCACAAATGACTAGTGGCATGTGATCTGTGCTACAACAGCTTGTAGGACAACGCAGACTCTCTGATCTCCTCTCCTGCTTGATTTAGGGGGCACATTGCAGATTTGAATAGCTTTCACAAAAGAGGCTTTTGTAAAACACCTGTGTAAAAGACGTGTCAGGGGAGCAGAAGGGATTGAAAGCCGAGCTACGAACAAAGCCGCTACGACTTGGAGGAAAAAACGCACCCGGGAGCAAAAACTATCCAGGAGTGGCAGGAAGGGCGATATGTGGAGCACTAGAGCTGAATCCTCTGAGCTGAGAGTGATCAACTGTGTACACTGTTCACGTTCAAAACACCTATCAAGCAAGCTTTCTTTCAAAATCTTTTGAAATATTCGGGATGATGTTTTTCATTGGTGTTTGAATATTGCCTCCGCTGTGGGAATGAAATATAGATTTTTTTAATCGTCAGGCTGTGTATCGTCTCATCCAGCTCATGAAGACAGCTTTGGGTTCAGGTTGACAGCACTCTCCTCTTTTCTTTCATCATAAACCAGTTTTCATCATGTGGAGAATATGACTTGTAAAACAGCATCCTCCCAACCAACTCTGTGAGGTAGCCCAAAGAAATTCTGTCTGCTGACAGGTGTGACATTGGTGTAGTCTCTCTTTCTCTCTCTCTCTCTCTCTCTCTCTCTGAGAGAGAGAGAGAGAGAGAGTGTGTGTGTGTGTGTGTGTGTCACACACACACACACACACACACACACACACACTTGTACTATCTCACTTTCAGGCTCAAGAGGCTTCTTCCTCCACCTCATCTCATCTTGGCCTTGAGCTTTGTCATGTTGTGAGAAAAGCAAAACCAACAGCTCCAAGCACATGAAGTGTTTACCTTTCTTTCCTCTGTTTCCCATAAAAGTTTTTTTATGGACTCTTCAAGATATTGGAGAGATTCCGATTGCTTTCATTTACCCGGACATATTAGAATGAAGGAACCCGTTATTGCCCTATAGCTTAGATAAAATTGATAAAACTGTTAGGGCGGCTGTGTAGTAAGTATTTGTGAGAGTTATTGATTGTGTTTCGATACCTAGCAGTTTGCCGTTCTCCTCACAGCGTGTGACCCGAGTTAGCTCAGCCATTCCAAGACTACAGCTCGATACGTGGGTATGTTGGGCAAAGGCGGTCTTTATTCACACCACGTCTTGCCAGTGATTAAGTGTGCTTTGCATACTGCCAGTGTCTCTCTTTACCTATTATCCCTGAACTCACAGAGACCATTCAAACCCATGTCTCGTACCCTTCCCTGGAAAGGAGTTGCTGTATTAGTCCACTCTCTGTTTCCCCTGTCCTCGTGTGGTATGTTGGCATGTTGCATCTACATGTGTTTTTGTGCAGCTTGTGCCAAGGCATCACAGTCGTGACCCTGTACACCTCTTCTTTGCATGGATATTGCATAGTCTGTCTCTCTCTGTGGGCACCTGGTATATGTGTGTATGTGAGAGAGAGAGAAAGCGAGAGAAGCAAGGCGAGGAGAGGTGCTGAATGTTTAATGACTATGATGTCTAACGCCCTCTGCTTAGCAGAAGCTCCAGCAAAGTCCACTAGCTGTGGATATTTCAATTAAGGCTTGCTCTGGGGAGACTGGGTAAGAGCACAGGGGATTGTACACTCCGCTGCCCTGCCACCACCCCCTTTCCCTCATCCACTGGTCTGTTGTCTCTGCACAACAAAGGCTATTTTCAGACAATCCAACCCACTGCGGGGTGAGAAAGTAGGCCTTGACAATAGCTGTAAGAGCATTCATGACTTTTTAATCGGTGGCTGCGAAGAATCAAATCTTTCACCCCTCCATCAAAAGCATTGAGGCGCATGGAGAGAAGGAGATGATGTCTGGCCAGGAAAGGAAGAAGGATCAATGATGAGGTGATGAAAAAAGGGAGAAATGCTGTTAGAATAGTTAGATTATGAGTAGGAAGTGTAGGGTTATTTTCTTTTTCTCTTATAATGTTAGAATATACTGTAATATGATTATAATAAACCATATAATATATGAGGTATAAAACACAATGGGCTGTGTTGTTATGGGAAATTAACAAGGTGGTGGTGCGGTGCGAAGAGGAGCGTAGTTACAACCCAGAAGTTATTCCTCTTATACTACAGCAATTTGGCAATGATAACAGTTTTTATTTATTAAAGAGGACACATGACTCGTTTTATCCTTTTATAGTTACAGGTTATGTTGTGGAATGTCTGCGAAACAAGACGTTGGCCTATTATCACTCGTTCTTTCTTTATCTCTTTCTCTTGAAACCATGGCGGAAAACTAACTGACAGTTATAAAGCGCTGACAGCCAAGACTGCTTCCATAAATTGTTAAATAAACCTTTAAGAAAGCTTCATCATACCAATGATTAAATGACAACACATTTTTAATTCATTTATAATTTGTCTTAGATTATGTGGGGCATCCTCCTGTGAATGATCTGTTACCATAGAAATAATAAGACATAAGAAGGAGCACATTAATATTAACCAGTAATTTGCCTTGCTGCTGGCACCACGGGTGCTATAGAGCTGCTGCTAAAGAGAATTAATCAACATCTTCTGACCAAACAGAAATGAGAATTTTATAATATCGGGCCAGTTTACGGGACAGTTCAGCGTGAATAGGAATTCGGAGACATCGATGCTGTATCTTTCATTGTTTATTCAAATATCTAATCTTCATTATCAACACAAAACCAGGACACTATAGATAACACCTTGCAAGTAAAACTTACATTGTAATCCATCATCAACCATCATCTAACCAACCATTCCCCTTAGCTTCTGCTTTGTCCCACTTCAGGTCTAGTCCTCACTGTTCTAAATTGTAATATGAGCTGTTACTTATGAAAATGATTTTTGAAGACGACAACAAGATGGCAAATTCAGCTATTTTGTATATTATCTCATATGTGACAGGAGCGAGGCTCTGCATGAGAAAGTACACTGCAGAGACTAAACTGATTTACATGTCTTTCCAGGGTTAGCATTAAGAAATGCTGCAACTGCCCCTGGAAGATGGTAAACTCTCCCATAACACTATTTTGCTAAATTTAGCACAAATTTTGCTAAAATTATGATATTACACTATATGGCCAAAGGTGACCCATACCAAAGGTCATACCCATATGTGGACCTTCCTGTTACCAGAATGTTAGAAACATACAACTGTCAAGAATGTCTTTGTATGCTTTAACATTAAGATTTCCCTTTGAAATTTTTATTAATTTAATAAAAAAGTAAGGGGCTCAAACATGCTAATACCCTTGTGCACAAAGTCATCATCGTCATCGCTCTTTCGGCTGCTCCCGTTAGGAAACCCTCCCCAATTTTTCCAGGCTTGGGCCCGGCACTGAGAGCGCACTGTTGCACGCAACCCCAGTGGCTGGGGTTGGTTCCCTGGCCGGGAATCTAACCCGGGCCACAGTGGTGAGAGTGCTGTGGCCTAACGTGATCAGGTGGTCCCTGGGGTGGGAACACGTGTTTCACTCCAGGTATTTCTGTACCAAAAGATTCAAACCTCACCTAGAACTCGAGTGGCCTTCACAGAGCCCTGACCTCAATCCCACTGAACACCTCTGGGATGAATCGGAACACTGACTGCACCCCAGGCCTCCTTGCCTGACATTAGTGCCTGACTTCATTAATGCTTTTGTGGCTGAATGAGCAAATCCCCACTCCCACGATCCAAAATCTAGTGGTAAGCCTTCACTGAAGAGTGGTGGCTGTTATATCAGCAAAGAGAGGGACAACTCCGTATTAATGCCCATGATTTTGGAATGGGACGTTCAGCAAGTAGATACAAGTGCGATGGTCAGGTGTCCACATACTTTTGGCCATATAGTGTATTTTCTTTACTAAATTTGTCTACGAATGAATGTCTTGTGAATCACACTCTTGCCTTTAACCTGTACTTTGATTTGATTATTATGGTTGGTTTGCATTCTTGTATATTAATAACGATTAGCTGGTAGGTTTGTTGTAATTATGCAGTCATTATTCAAAACAGAGAATGGACTCATAGATTGTTCTGCCCTGAACCACAACAGGGGGTGGACTATTCTTCAGTGAATGTTGAGTAGTGAGTGCTATGGGCAAAAAATTATATCATGGTATAGCTTATTTAAATCATTGCTGTATCGATATACACTCACCATCTACTTTATTAGGAACACCTGTATACTTGTACATTCATACAGTTATTTAATCAGCCAATCATGTGGTAGCTGAGCAATGCATAAAATCATGCAGATCATCACATCAAAGATCAGATTGGGGGAAAAGTGTGCTATCTGTGTCTACAACCGTGGCATGGTTGTTGGTGCCAGATGGGCTCGTTTGAGTATTTCAGAAACTGCTGATCTCCTGGGAATTTCACACACATCATTCTCTAGAGTTTACACAGAATGGTGCGAAAAACAAAAAACATCCTGTGTGTGGAGGATCTGCAGACTGAAACACCTTGTTGATGAGAGAGATCAGAGGAGAATGACCAGACTGGTTTGAGCTGTCAGGAAGTTTATAGTAACTCAAATAAGCACTTTGGTGCATCACTGTGGTGAGCAGAAAAGCGTCTCAGAATGCACAACATCTCAAACCTTGAGGTGGATGGAATAAAACAGCAGAAGACCTCATCAGGTTCCAATCCTTTCTGCCAAGAACAGGACTCTGAGGCTATCATGGGCACAGGCTCACTGAAACTGGATATATCCACTATATATATCCTTCCTGGCAGCTCCAACCAATTGGTTTTCCTCTGACCTCTCTTATCAACAAGGTTTTTCCACCCACAGAACTGTTGCTCACTCCGTTTTTTTTGTTTTTCTTTTTCTTTTTCTGTGTTAACTCTAGAGACTGTTATGTGTGAAATCCCCAGGAGATCAGCAGTTTCTGAAATATTCAAACTAGCCAATGTGGTATGACCAACCATGCCACGATCAAAGTCACAGAGATCACACTTTTTCTCCATTCTGATGTTCGATGTGAACATTACATGAATCTCTTGGCCACATGAGTGGCTGATTAGATAACTACATGAATGTGCAGGTGTAAAGGTGTTCCTAATAAAGTGAACAGTGAGTATGTATTTCATGGTATAATGTGATGTCCTTTCAGTTTTACAAAAACCATAAGTGACCTTTTATATTGTATTTTAAATACAATTTAGATTCATTATCAAAAAGCATAAAACACCTCCAATGCGCAATGAGCACCTTTCAAACCACACCATTTCTAATGATGTATTTTTAAAAAACACAGACATTATTGTTATTTTGTGGATACAGACATCAGTACATTTTAATATCTGGCACTGAGTGTTGTTAAAATTGATCATTTAAGCTAATGATCTTACTTGCTAAGTTGGCACACAGGCACACTGGGTAGTGCTGCTCCAGAGCCATTGGTTTGATCGTGAGCTCAGGTCACTGATGGCGAGTTTTCATGGTCTCCCCATGTCTGTGTGGGTTTTATCCAGTTTTTCCAGTTTCCTCCCACCTCCCAAAATGATAGTAGTAAGTGAATTGGCCCTAGATGTGAATATGTATGTGCATGGTGCTCTGCAGTGGACTGGCGTGTGGGGAACACCCAGTGTTCCCGTGATCCATTGTGACCATGCCCAGGATAGAATGCCTACTTGGTTACTGAAGGCGAATTTACTGGCCTTTAGTGCAGTCACTGAGCAGAACTACACATTAATTAGCATTTCCCATTAATACAAATACATTTTGACAACATTCTTTCTTCATAACTCACATACATTTGATTACTAACTGATCAGTGACAGCAATTTGGAGGTGAAAGTATGAAATTGGAAAATCATATTCTCATTTTTTCCCTTATTGTTTTTTTTTTTCTCTGTTAAATCACATTCTGTGTGGATTATGGGTAACTAGTGGTTTAATTATATATGTTCCATATCGGTGAAACAGTATAGGCTATATACGTTAATATACGACAATATGTTCATTACAGCCAGTATACTAGATGAAAGGCCATACCACCCACCACTAGTGAGTGTATTTTTATACGCTATTTGATACAATTCTATTTATACAGCATTATTATGATGAGCTACCTTTCCAATTTGTGGTGGTGCTTGATGACTGTTGGTTGCCCTGTGGGATTGTTTGTGAAAAAAATGTGTGAAGTATGGCACCATCCCATCATGTTCTCTAGACAATACCAATTTCTATTCATCAAAACAAATCAAAATTCAGATTCAATACTGTAGCAACTGCATTGCTGATGTTCAGCTCTCTTTGAGCACAAATACAATCCTCCTCTCTCTCTCTCTCTCTCTCTCTCTCTCTCTGTCTCTCTCTTTCACTATCTCACACTTTCTCACTAACAGTTAAAAAAAAAAGGAATTGCTGAGAAATTCTTGATGGCATCTTACTGTAAATTGCCTCAAGCCTTGTTAGACATTTACAGCATTTTACACATGAAGTTCACAAGTGCAAACATGTGCAGACAGCACAAGACAGTACAATGACTACTGAGAGACAATGGGCACAGTAAGTTCCAGTGCAGCGCCAACCAGTACACAGGTAACAGTACCAGTGATAATAGTGCAAAAAAGAAGTATAATATAAGTTGCTGTAGGTGTAAACATAAGAGGTAGCAGCCTAGTAGAGAGTATAAGATATGTACAGTATAATAAATATTTGTAGGAGTATAATGTAATCCCTGGATGTGCAAAAAAATTGCAAAGAGGATGGAGGATGTACAGTTTTGTGTGTGTGTGTGTGTGTGTGTGTGTGTGTGTGTGTGTGTGTGTGTGTTTTCAGTCCAGTCCATGCTTCATGCAAAGATGTACCCCTGAACAGTTCAGTACCTCTTTTCATACAAAAATGAAATCCAGTATATGTATGCATTAGATAGTTTAATTTCACAAAGCGTTCACAATAAACTATTCCTGGTCCTGGAGTTACAGTAAGGAAAGAACGTCTGGTGTAATTATGGTGAAGGCTGAAAGAGAAAGGAATAGTGAGAGACATTTAGTTCTGGGAATTAGTCATTTTTCTACATGACAGGTCACTCTTTAATTGTCTGTCTCAAACAGGAGAAAGTGTTAGGATGTTCTTATGGAAGAAAGACAATTGAGAAATTGTACTCAGGGCCAGAGGAGACAGAGCTGGTGACAGTGATGAGGCAGACTATGTCAATGCCAAGAGAGGCTATAAATGACGTGCCTCTAGGAAAAAAAAAGAAAGAACGTGTAGCAGGTCGCAGGTGTCGAGTGACAAACACAAGGCTGCAGATTCTGACACAGATGTCCGGCATTTTCATATGAAAGAGAGATAAGCTAATAAATGTCTTTATGGTGCAGTCCATGTCTTACCTTTTGGTTTTAATTATGTATGGAGACATTTAAAAAAGATGTCGATTTATGAAAAAAAAAACGTATCTTACAGTAAAATTTGAAGAGTCTCTGATAAATTATGTAGACCTCAGACAGCTGAAAAGTGCGAAATGTTGTTAGCATACCACAGAGACTTCCTGTGTCAGGGCTTATGAGGCAAAAGACCATACAACTCTTCTAAGGGGTGGACAAGTCAGTAGCCCAGGCACCCAGGACAAACAGGTTGCATTAGTTTTTTATGAGTAGCTGCCTGGTGGATTTAGTTTTAGTAGGTATAAATAATAGTTAGATAGTAGACTTTTTTCGCTCGTCTACCAGAGAAAGAAAAAAGCCACACTGACTTTCTTAAAGTAGTTTTTACTTCATATGTATCTTTAAAAGGGGTGTAACAATACACAAAATTCTAATTCGATATGACACAGTGGTATCTTGATGCATTGCTTTGGCAATAATAGGTTCAATTTTCAATTGATTAAAACATTCAACAGTATAAAAGTACAATAATTAAAATTTAATTTTGACACAGCATTTGTGTGATCCAGCCAGACTCTAAGCAGCATAATAATTAAACAAAAGCTGTGCATCAAAGTGTAGCAAAAATAAAAATTAAACATTAGCTCGGTGGCCAAGAAATCTAATGTTCACTGATATGCAGGGTTGCCAGATCTCAGCAAAATCTTCACCCCAACTACATTTCAAAAACTGCCCAAAAAGACCTGAAACTAGCCCAGAACACTGGACGCTGGAAAAGAGAATCACATTTTTCCTTGTTTTCTAAACCTATGTGTGGAAAACAAGTTCACCATGGTGCGCACACATTTCTGATTAGGAGAAGCGGGTTTTTCAAACCCCTGTAGCCTCTCCTGATCTAAGATATAGAGGAACCTACTTTTACAGAGGAGCAAGTGTTGGCTTGATTAAGTTTAAATGTTTATTACACCTCACATAATGACGAATTCATGACAAATAGCCTACTTTACTATATAGTCTGTTGAATGTATTATCCAAAAACTCAGACGTGTTGAATGGAGAGCCTTGTATCGAGCGATACAATGTGATACACAGTATTATTACAGCCCTAATATTTAAATGTAACAAGTTCCAGTTGCTTCTTGTTTCATGATGGTACAAACACTGCTAGTGTGCCACTCACCACCTGCTGCACTACACAAATCAACTAAGGATGCATTTGGGGAACTATTTTTACTATGGTGAGTAGGGGTGGCGTAAAACATTGATATACCAATGCATCTTTGGGACATCAATGGTTTAAACTTACATTTAAATGGGTAATTTGCATTTGCTAGCTGTTTCACATTGTAATCTGTTAGACTGCTGTTTAATATTGCCTGGTGTAATAGCTTTGGGTGACCACAGGGTGGAGATCCTATAGATATTTATATTTATATTTACTGATACAAATATATAATCTAAGGGCAAATTTCCTGATTATTGATATGTGGAAAAGGCAATGCAAAACTGTCATACAACTCTGCTAACAGCATGTTAGGTGAAAATAAAGATGCTGTCAAGAGTGCACAAGTAATATTATTTTCAGTAGTTAGCATTAATGCATTTTACATAGATTATCCCTCCCTACGTTGTGGACTACTATAAAAGATCTAATAGATTTACTGCACATATTTGCATAGGCTTTCTTTCTAGTTGAGCTTACATGAACAAGATGGTGAGCTCTTGAATTACTGTCTCATGTTTCTTTTTTCTGCTGAGGAGAACAAACCTTTGGCTTTCTAAAGACTTGCTAATACACAAATACACAAGAGAAACAATTCGCCACCCACCCCTCCGCCAGATTAAAGATGTTATTTATTCTCTCAAGGAAATCAGGTCTAGCAGAAGTATTCATATATTCCATATTATGAAAGCATATTACTTAGTGTCTCAAAGATGTCTTTAAGTGATTTTAATCAAAGTCTCCATTTAAGCTTTTTCAAATTACCGCCTCTGTGATTATCACACCAGCATTAAAGTCTCTTAATGGGTTTCATGTAAATATGTTCATTTGTGATTTTCTCTACTGCTTCATCTTCCTGAATATTGTAGATTG
Source organism: Pangasius macronema (assembly GCA_037577455.1). Classification (NCBI taxonomy): domain Eukaryota; kingdom Metazoa; phylum Chordata; class Actinopteri; order Siluriformes; family Pangasiidae; genus Pangasius; species Pangasius macronema. The sequence continues at coordinate 9,768,382 of CM074957.1, forward strand.
TAGAGATTATCTAGAGGATTATAGCAGAGATAAAAAAAAAAAGCCTCATGATGTGTGTTTATCCAAATCTGAAAGTGGGTCTCACATATTGAAAATAAAAGCCTGAAAAATGCAGACCCTGCCAACCTCCATCTGGCATTCTGTCGGCCAGCCATTTACTGATAATCGTTTCTAAAAGTGGAGGACTAACAGACGTTTTATGATGCAAATTGCAAACGGTTTCTCAGCATAGAATGGCAAGTACCATTAATCCCAAATCACTCAGCCTGCACCCTGGTGCCAAGAGCATTAGGCCTCTTGTTACCAGCACACGGACTTTATTACTAGTTCTAGCAACTTTTACGTTATAGCAAACTGAAAAAAAGCCATTTTTAGTTGACAATAGTTATTTGCATGCACTCACTATAGCATGATTCATCTAACAGCTGCTAGTAAGGCAAGCTGAGAAAGTCAGTTACAATCCTCAACCACCAGCAGTGTGTCATGCGTGATCCCATGTGCCAAATACGGCATAAACATGGCAGGGTGTGCTGGTATAGGAAAATAGACAATGATGGGGCGGTATGGTGCTACCTTGAGGTTGATTATCTTCCAATAGCAGCACATCCCAAAGTGCTTTTTTTCTTTTATACCACAGCATTTCTTTGACGTTTTGCAACTTTTTAATTAAAGAAGGACACATCATACTTTTTATTTGTTTATAGTTAGGTTTAATGCTGTGGAATGTCTGCAAACACATTAGTTTCTGTTATCACTTACATCATAACGGATATACATAGTTGCTCCCTCACCAGCCTCTCTTTTTTTATAGAGAAACTGGAAAGCACAAAGATCTCCATCCAGAAGTCTTTCCAATATTGGAAAACTAAAGATAGTGCTTTTTTCTGACTCTTACAAGGTGTTAAAATGTGTTTAAAATGCTAAAAACATCTCCTTACACAAAGCTTCACCATAATGACAATTATAATCCCTGTCAGCATCTGTCAGTCCCTGTGTAGGTTGTTACTACAGACACATTAAATTATTATAATGGGTGCTGTAATATATACCTTGAAGCCGGCACTATTGTTAGAGCTGCTATTACAGAAAATTGATCAACACCTTCAGACTAATCAGAATCAAGCATTAAACAGCAACGTGGTAGTTGTGTGCGAGTGTGTTTTCTTTATTGTCTCCACTAAGTGCAGCAGTAAAAGCATGATGAATAAAAGACCAAGACTAAGAGATTAAATAAAATAATAAAATGTCAAATGTGCAAAAAAAAGCCAAAAGGTTTTTTTTTTTGAAGTTATGTAATTTTAGCAATAACCTCTCACACAATGTAACAATGTAGCAAAAGTGCTGTGCATGGAATTTCTTTCCCCCCCTCTCTTCCCCTCTTTTTTAAGTGCTCCTGAATATTTATAAGATGGTGTCAAAAAAAAAAAAGAGCTAACCTTGATATTACAACATAAGTTCAACCTCATGTTGCACCTTTCCAGCCACTGCTTCCAATACTCTTGCATATAAATTGGATTTGTCAAAGGAAGGGTGCAGAGTCGTCTCTTGGGCGGGATGGAAAGTTTTTCCAATATGACCAAGGTACCTATTCTTACTTCTTCTGTAGCTGAGGGAAGACGGTGGAGTACACAAAAACACCACCTCCAAACTCAGAGATGCAAAAACAACACAGTGCAACCCAGCTGCAAGAGCTTGGAAGAAATGGAAGAACAAAATTGGAGTAGCCAACTACTGCAATGAGTGTTGTGTTTTTCAGCACAAGGCAAGACTTTGTAATGCTGTTTGAATGGCTATTGATTTGTCAGGGCTGGGTTTGTCGGCAGGTGATAGCTTCATTAGAATGACAGGAGTGATGCTGTGTGCTTTCTGTATTCACTGGCAGGACAGCTGGTGATGGCATCAAATGGGCTGATTTATAAAGGGAACTAATCGGCAATGGTGTCCTTATTACCAAGGATTAATGGTGGCAGAGGAACAAAACATTGACCCTTGTTTTGTAATATCTTCCATTAGCGTCATTGTAAGACATTGGCAGTAGGAGGGGGCCTAAATTCCCTTAAAAATGTGAACTACTGGTCACCTGGGTTCTTTTTATATCCCTGTTTGTAAAGAGCAGGAGAGAGTTTTAGCATTCTAATATATGCACATGAAAGAGGTAGCTCCATTCTATAGTTTTTATAATGTGCATAATGTGCTAATCCACATCGGCTTTCTCCTTCATGCCCTGCTCTTTCCCAAGTCTACAAGAAACCGCTTGCATATTTAGTCTATTTTTAAAGGTGTGGTCAGTCTTGCTCCAGCTCCTAAATTCCAGGAGGTTTGTCTGTCTCAGTGCCACACTAACCACAGTGTCCACTCAGCCTGCCTCAGTTCTGCTGACTACAGAGGTTACTTGTGGTCGTCCATTCTTGGCAAGGCCATCGCCATCTAAATTTGTGTGTCCACCCATGAAATAATTAGCGCTCCCAAATAGAGTCTCTCCACTCTTTTGTTTTGGTGCCATGGCCCTCAGCTACCACAGCAAAAATATCCTGTAATTGAGAGTCAGAATGGGATTCACTGCAGAGTCATCTTAATTAAGCTGAGGGAACAGTGCTGTTAGCATAATGCCAGGCTTGGAAAGTAGGGCTGCGGTGTTTTTTCCTCCTTTATGCTTCTGCCTCCTTTTAAACAGCATTGCTCTAGCTATCCAAACACTGGTGAGAGTGGTAAGGGGGTAGCTCACCATGCACTGATACATGGCTCCAGGGTCAGGAGGCACTGATGAGACATTTATGGAAGCTGCACTCCAGCTATGGCAGGACAGGGACTGGAGCCAAGTGCTTTGGGAGTGGGAGGGAGTCCCAAGGCACCAATAATTACACTGCCTCTGTGCACCAGCAACTCTGTTAGGAAGAATGATGGGAGAAAATGGTGGTCAAAAGGTCTGTTGGAAGTGTGTGCATGAAATGAAGTGGTGGGACATATTGTAATTTGCCAGCTCACCACCGAGAACAGGCCTGGACAAGAAGCCGCCATTTATACAACTGATTGTTTCATCCCCAGGATCAAAGTGATTTTTTTTGCACACAGCATCCAACCAGTCATGTACCTCAATCAGACTTTAAGATTGCTTCATGGCTCGCTTGCTGTGTTCCCATATACACTGATGTTGTAACTAGGGTGATCACAGTTTCTTTTGGGGTCTTTTCTCGCCGAACTAGGGTTTACTATTGACTATTCCGTAGGCTGTGGCCAGAATGGTGGGGATGCTTGTTTGTTTTTCTTATTACCTTATTCTTTTGAGCCAGTCTGGTGTTGTGGCAAAATCTAGAACAAAATGTTCTTTTCTGGTTACTGTTTTGGCAGGCAGTTCAAAAAGTTACAGAGGCTTGGGTGTGTATATTTTTCCTTCTGTGCTGACCTCCTACCAGCATTTTTTATTGCATATGCATCACTTTTGTACATTTTAATTATAATATTTAGTGCTCCTTTTGAATGTAGTGTGTAACCCATTTTTCATCATTTAATCTGCCAAATGATCATTTTTAGTCAGATAATGGTATACTCATTGTAGCACTGACAGCTTGGGCACTAAAACTGACAGTTTTTGTGCAAACTCTTTATTTATTTATTTGTTTTTGTTTGTTTGTTTATTTATTTAATTTCCATTATTTTTTAATTAGTTTCCTTTATAGCGTTCGTGTTTATGTACCATGTCAACCATTTTTGACACTTTGATTCTCTTCAATAAGATAATTATTCTAAGTTATTTAAACTTAGTTTGGCTGGCCACATCCATTCCTTCATGTTTAGTGACCTCTTTTTCCTGGTTAGGGTCGCAGTGAATCCAGAGCATGTCTTGGGAATATTAGGAATAATGCGGGAATAGAACCTGGATGGGTTGCCAGTCAATCGCAGGCCACACTCATTTCAATTCACCTGTAGGTATGTACGAGCATGTGAGGTGGGAGGAAAGTGGAGAAATGTACACATGCACATGGAGAACATGGGAAACTCCACACAGACCCAAGCTCAGGATCGAACTTGGAGTCCTGGAGCTGTGAGGTAGCAGTGTTAACCACTGGTGCAATGGCTGGCTACATGTAAACAAAATTAAAAAAAAAAGAAAAAAAAAAGAAAAAAAGCTTGATAAGGGTGGTCAGGATTTGTTTGGTCTTTCTTTGCAGAGTGGGAAGTTAATTCTGGAAATGGCATCAATGATGAAATGGCGAGAGAGAGAGAAGAGAGAGAGAGAGAGAGAGAGAGAGAGAGAGAGAGAGAGAGAGAGAGAACATACTATTGATATAAACTTAAACAATTAGAAAATACTCAGTGATGGCTGTTTTTAGGTAAACTTTAAACAAACAATAAAATGCAAAGCAATGGTCAGCAATGTTAAAAGTCAAAATATATATTTACATTTACATTCACAAGAGCAGGACACACATTAGGATTTACTGACATATAACAGTCACTATAACAGTCAATTTGTCTCAGTTTTACAGAACAGAAGCCCTCAAATGTATGACACTTGGAATATTTTTAAATTAAAACGTGTGTGTTTGAGGCACACAAAGCTATATTAGCTGGGTAAATGGCTCTCTTTCTCATGGCTCTGCACTCACATAGATTGAAAACCACTTCTCCAGTGAGGTTGATGCTTTACTACTCACATTTACATGATGGTCTGTATCACTGATTTTATGGTGTTTTAAAACCAGTCATTAAAAATAATGATTTGCATACAACGTAAAAAAAAAAGGATGCTAAATATTATGATTAATATATGTAACAATATGTGAGTAATAATGAAAAAAGTGCAGCACAGAGGGAAAGATATCATTGATTGGGGGTGTTCAGACAGTAGATTTACATCACACTACATTGTCCATTGTGTGTGGAGAAAGTTTAAGAGAAAACTCCAAGAACTTAGTTAAAAACTGAGTTAAAAAATATCTTAGATAAAAGCCTGGTGAATGGCGACCCGTGAGCAATCAGAAGCAGTAAAGGAAAAGCTGAAATGTGTGTGAACGGTGTTCTTTGTGTGAGATATGTCCCTCAGCCTTGTACCAGATATATAAAGCGGTGTCCAGGCGAGCCCTTCCCTGCTTGTAGACTGGTTGGTGTAAAAGTAATGAAGGTGGATAGTAATTCTTTTCTCTGTCAAAGCCACACATCCATTAGCACATACCACCAGCCCTGCCACTCAGAACTACACCAGCCAGTCCTCTTTCTTTCGCTCTCCACACGCTGATAAGAATCACAATTGGCAGCCTTTCCGCACCCATATATTACAATGCCAGCCACCGGATACAGCACAGTGCTGAACCATTAACACATGCTCAATCTTTCCAGTGCAGGGCAGGGGTTTCATGTGGAAGTGGTGTATAGAATGAGATATCTAGCGCCTTGTTACCCACCACTCTACATCTCTGAGACACAGTTTAAATGACAAATAGAACAGATGGGCAAGTGTGGTACCTCTAATTCATTAATCTGGTCTGTTCTATAGCTGGGGTGTGACTAAATCCATGATAAGAAGCCTCTAAATAACAGAGGTGTAATGAGTCCTAATTGCACGGCCTGTTTGTTTTGGGTTCACTCAAAACCTGGCAAGAATCGTGTCTGATGGACAGCATGGCACACCGCGAGTGCAGGTGTCTGGTCATAATCAAAACTCACAAAATCACCATGTGCCGAAGGAATGCTTTCCGACCACGCTGTCAACTAATTAGGATCTAATTATCGAGGCGAGTCTAAACAATCTCAGCAGATGGCGGAACGTATGGAATTCCCATTTCATCGTCCTTGTTTGTTATCTTCCTCCATTACTGTTTGCCCTACTTTCTAAATTCAGTTCACTCCTCCTTCTGTATGCTAGAAGAGGGCACTCTCTTGTCTCCTCTTCCTGCAGTGTTCTTCCTCCCTCTCTTTCTTATTCTCTCTGGATTTTTCTTCCCCCTAAAAATCGTTTGTCAATTTGCTCTTACCAATTGCACCTAAACTTGTTCCTTGCTCTCATTTGTTATCATTTCCACTTATTTCTGCCTGAATTCAACCCGAGCAGACTATTGTAGAGGTGATTTTCCATGTTAAGCAGCATGTAATTACAGGATTAATGTTGCCTTGTCCAAGAATGAAAATTGTTTGCTGTGCAAGTCCATCAAAGGCATCAGACTTCACAGGGTTTGCTGAAGGGGGAGGAGGTGGGGTGGGTGTAGGAAAGGGGGCTCTGATTGTCTGCCTCTGGAGACATTGGCTGGGGGCAAGAAGTAGTTGTGCAAGGGAAATGTAGGTGCACAGTATCTGATTAATCAGTGGTTGGCATTCATGGCAACTCTTGGGTAAACATTGTGCCAAGCACTGTGGTGCCTAATTAAGTCCAAGATACACATCCCAAGATACACAGATTCCCCTGATGCTGAGTTAGAGAGCGGGAATTAAAAGGTAGAACGAGAGAGACGAGCAAAGAACAGAGGAAGAAAGAACATGCAGGAAAGAAGATGACTGTGCAGGACAAACTACCATTAAAACACAAGGAAGGAAGGAAGGAAGGAAAGAAGGAAGGAAGGAAGGAAGGAAGAAAGAAAGAAAGAAAGAAAGAAAGAAAGAAAGAAAGAAAGAAAGAAAGAAATGTGTGGAGGCATTGTGGTGATGCAACCTGCAGGCTCTGGTAATTCAATCTGCTGGCCATTGACTGCCCCCCTTCACTGCACTGTCTTCACTCCTAATTAGATCTTGGTTTGATAGCTCAATGCTGCCTCTAATTGCGTTTGTGCAACGTCACCAGGCTCCCCGCAGCTCCGTAGATCAAAGTCGCAATGCCATGCTGCATTACACCTCAGTTAATCTCATCAATTACACATCCATTAACCCTCGGCGACCTATTCATAGTCTGCACACACGCAGTGGCGCCCAGCCTTACCCAACAAGGTAATGAAATTCAGCTCCGCATATTGTCATGCAGATTGAATTGTAACCAGAATTAAACAAAGTAATGCTGAGTTTCTTATTGTTCCCTCCATCTCGTTTATAAATAACGCTGCTTTGCAGTTAAGAGCCTTTAGCATTTGCATTGCTTCCTGCTACGCAACGCCTCCATGGCATTTCCAATCGTCCTGTGTAGGTGTTTTACAGGCTATAAACACACATTGAGCAAGCAGCATCTGTTATGGACCTGAGCTTGTATAGGAGTTATATAGATGTACGTTCGTTCGCCATTACCCGAAATTAATACAGGGAAAGATGGATCAGGGGGTTTCTAATGCATTGCATGGCTGTGTCTATTTTTTTCCCCTCGCCCTGTACCAATGCAAGCTGCTGTGTGTTTGGCTTGAGCAGTAATGGGCTCCTTCACCTTGCTGCCAGGGCGGAGGGCAGTTCTCCCACTCAGGGAAGTTGATGAAGTATAAATCGACGGGGTGCTGGTTGTCACGGTGACGAGGCTCACTGACAGAGTGACGGAGCAGGCTGACCTTCAACGCAACCCACGAGTGGAGAGAGAAATTGTCCCTTTGCCAGCCCTTTCAACTCATCTAAAAGCAACCATACACATACATGCACACAATCTATGGTTACTGGGCCAAAGGCACAAGCTTTGCTCTGGCTATAGGTCATTATCATTTGGGGACAGCATAGCAAAATGTTTGAGGAGCATGTTTTTTAGAGACCCTGCCTGCTTGTTTGTTTACATCAAGTTGGATGCAGCACTGTGGTGAACTGGTCATGACTGGCTTAGCCACACTCACACGCAGGTCCCAGACAATGATTAAATAGAGCATGATGTGGCCACTTTTTCCATTGAAATATAAAGGGGGGAAATTACGAGTGCTGAATGCGAGCCCTCTCTGTATGATTGCATACCAGCATGGTGCCCTGCAAAAGAATAATGGGGCATGTTTTATGGATCCTGCCTGTTGCCCATTGCCTTTGTCTGTGCTCTATTAAAATTCTGTGTGTGCAGCAGGTGAGGCAAGAGTGGAGCAGTACCACCAAATTTGACTTCAGCCATCAGGTTAAAAGAAGGTGCTGTTTTTAGGGTGGTTCTGGTAACCACACCGAGCCCAAGGACGCTCAAGAGTGGTGGCCAGGGATTGACGCTTGGAGGCCAGCTGCTAACACGGTTTCCCCACAGCAAGCTCCTCTGCTACTGAGAAACCTCCCTCAGGCTCTCCATCTGGACCTGTATTCGCTGGCACCTCCGCCTCTGCTCACACTCGCACAAGCTGCGTGTAAAAATTACCTCCACAAGTCGCACTTGGCTGCCGACCTGCGTAGGCCGGCACAAATAAAGGGAAACATGTCCCTGCCGACCCCCTGCTGAATATCTGTAGCAAAAGAGTACCTGCCACCTCTAAAGCATATGGGCTCTAATGAGAAATGGCAACTCCATTACAACTTTGGAAGGCTGTATTTGGGATTTTCCAGACTAGGGGATTCTAATTGTGTATCTGTCTATAACAGAAAGAGAGATAGGAGGCCACTGTGAGTGAGAGGAAGTACTCTAGTCTCTGACATAGCTCCTGTAGATCAAAGGCTTACATGGAGCTGCTCAGTCTAGACCACCAGCATTCGCTCTCACGCATACTCATACTCTCATTGTGGAACAAGCTCAGAGTGGGAATGTACAAACCTGTGTATAAATAGCATTTGTCTGCTGCTCTGTAACACTCCTTATCGTCTTTGGCATGATGCGCTGGAGAAGGTTAAACTAATTACTCCAACTTTACATCAAAAGTTTCAAGTAGTCAAATTGTTCCAAACTGTAGCAGTGTACATATTTCAAGAAAATGTATTCCTCCACATCTGTGGGAAAACAGGCATTATTAGCCAGCTCTAGCAGTGAAACTTCTACCTGTTTTCTCTCTACAATTCCACCCACGGACCAACCCTCACTCTGCACTGAGGGAGCAATTACTGCGAGCCTCAACCCTTTTCGATGGGGCCGCTCATCTCTTTTCAAATGCAGGTGCATTGTTATAGAAGAGCGAGTAGCACGGGGGCGCACATGCCTTTCTGTATCGGCGGGTATATGCGCCATGGAGCCTCCATTGGCATTGGCACGCAATTGTCTATTTTGTTATCTGCTGCTTTTAGGCAATCAGTGCTGGGGTTTGGTTTTTTTGCATGTGGAGGTCCCTAATGGTGCTGTATTTATAAAGCTGGATGGCTAAGTGGCTGGACCTGCACGCTGGCAGAGGAACATTTACCCAGAGGAGGAAATGAGGCTATTGTTGAAGGCTGGAGGGAATTGTGCTTTGGGGAGGTGGGGGGTTTTGTCATTTATGAAGGTTGTTACCCAGTGGTAATGATTTGAGGAGCGGCAGGGGACATTAAATCGTTTGATTAGGCTGCTGATGGTCTGCCGGTATCAAATGTGGAGGATGAGGAGGATCATCCTTTCCTAATTGAGCATGTGTGTGTGTGTGTGTGTGTGTGTGTGTGTGTGTGTGTGTGTGTGTAAGAGCATAAGCAATAAAAGTTCTTTGAATGTGTCCATGTGGGTGTCATATCACACTTATGTGTCTGAACTCCACAGATATGCCCTGAACCACTTTCATCTGTTTGTGTTTGTGTGTGTGTGTGTGTGTGTGTGTGTGTGTGTGTGTGTGTGTGACTTCATGTGCATGTATTATAGTACTTTTATTACACAGTCTACCCTCTTCTCTATCAGCTCATTGTCTTCTCTGCTGAACAGAGGGCTGTATATTCCTCCCCAGCTCCCACAGGGCAGAAAATATCAGCACTCTTTGATTTCAGATGTAACAGCTCCACCAATCACTCATTGCAGAATTCAGCCATGCCGCAAGGCGTGCCAGCTTATTGCCACAATTAATATGAGCTTTAATTAGATTTCACCAAACACTGTGACCATCAACTCTCACATCATCTATGTAGAACAAGACACTGTGGTCGATATGTCGGGTCATGTGCTAATCAGGCATGGGTAATGAAAGCACTTTGTCTCCTGGGTTCGAGGCTTCTGCCTGTAAAGTGTGCCCCCGAGTCTAGATAATCCACCTGTATTAGAAAGCCTAAAGATGAATGGAGGCACAAGGAGATCATAGCTCATTCTGTCACCTTCGCCAGGCAAACTGCTCCATCTTGGAGCACTCTTGAACGTCTTCGCTCAGTTATGCCAGCACAGCGCTGGGAGTCATACTCCATCTTCTGCCTAGTATATGTTCACACACACTGGCTGAGCAGCAGTGCTCTTCGAGATACGCTACAGGCTCCATCCCCAAACACTCTTTAAGCCTAATTGCACCTGCAATAGTGAATATTTACTGAATGTTTTGTTGTCTAGGACTGGCTTTAATCTGTGTACTGGACCTGAGTAACCAAATTTCACAAATAAATCACTGGTGGCTCAGCAATTAAAGTTCTGAACTAGTTGTAAGTTCAAATCACACAACTTCCTGAGAGCCACTTTTGGCACCTTGAACAAGCTTCAGTTACTTGGATTGTATCCTGTCTAACTTGTACAGTTTGCATCCCTCATGGTATTTGAATAGAAATGAGAAAAAAATGCACCTCTTTTTCACAGTAACTTGTAATTTGCCATACAATAATAATCCAAAATATTAGTCAAAATTAATAAAATAGTTTCTCTATGACCTGCTTCAGCCCAGATTTGAAGGAGGCAGTGTATGATTTGCCAGAGTTATAACAGATATGTCACAAATGAATGGGCAAATATTCGCCAGGCAGTTTGACAGAGTTAGTACTGACATGTTGTAAAAACGTGTGGGTGCGTGGGTTACAGAGTGAATATTTTAACTGAGACCATCCAAAAGCTGTTCAGATGGTATGAAAGAGATTGAGGCCAGTTATAAAGCAAATAATGGGAAAGCTATTTTTTATCTAATTTAGAAAGGAAGATATTTTGCTTGTGGTGATCAAATATGCAAAATCTGACACAAAATGTTTTGGTATAAATGCAATTCTTTGATTACATTTGATGAAAATGTCATATCTTATTTTGCCCTTTGCTATTAACTATAAAGTGCACTATTTTGAGGTAGAGTCATTTTAAAGTGTGGGCCAGATTCTCAGCAAACAAATGATATTCCCTGGATAGAACACTACATCATCATCATCATCATCATTATTATTATTATTATTATTATTATTACTGTATACTGTAAATCTGGTGTACAGCCAGTACTTCCTCAGTAAATACCACACTGCACAGTAATGTCTTTTAGCTCAAAATTTGTCAGAATAGACTTATTTAATATATACAGTCAGCTCCAGAATTATTGGCACCTTAGTAAAGACAGGTAAAAAAGTTGATGAAAAAAGTTGGGGAAAAAATTGACTGAAGCAGTGCAAATGCACTTAGAGTTTATTAAAAGAGCTGGCAAACAAATCCAAATCGTGATGCAAAACTCAGGAACAGGAAACAGGCAATAGTCAGGCGATTAGCAAACCACAATATCGGGGCAAATCCAAAATCCAAAAATCAGGTAGCAGAATAAGATCAAAACCAGAATATCAACATACAGAATGAACGGCTTGGTAAGGTGAAGTAAGCACACACTGAGCGTTACTTCGCATCAAGTGATTGTTTTTTTTCTATTTATAATCTTACAGGTATATGTTTATTACTCTTGATTATTTGATTTGTCCATGTCGAACTTTTCTTCATGTAGATGACGTTCCACCCTACTTCAAAATGGAGCCTGTGGCAACCCAGGTGCACCTCGAGGGCAATCGCTTGGTTCTGACCTGCATGGCAGAGGGCAGCTGGCCACTAGAGTTCAAATGGCTATACAATGCCACGGAGCTGACGCGCTTCTCACTGGAGTACAGGTGAGCTCTCCATTTGTCATTCCTGCCACATAATTACTGAAACAAATAGACACATTAATCTGAGTTTACCTTTTAACAAATTTCTCATTTGCAGATATTTATTCAGATCCCTGCTCATTTCTATGCATTTATTCAGAAATGGCGGAGGATCATAAGCCTCTTGAGATATGGCACCTCATTCCCCATGCAGGCGCGAAATGACTCTCTTATATCGATTCATTCCTGGCACACATTAGTGCATGTCATTTCCTGCTTGGTCATTGGGAACAAACGGAAAAGATTTGGCCCAACCCCTTCCTCCATTTGTTTTTTGCTCTATGCATTCTTTATAAATGCAGGATCCGGCATGTGTCAGGAATATAGAATTATGTCCATCAAAGCATTGTTATTAGTGGAATGCATTATGCTCCACAGCCACAGGAGCCATGTAATATTTATTATTGTAAAGGCAAAGTGAATTGCTTTTTTTCCCCACTTGATAGGTGCATTGCCTTCCTTCTTCACTTTATTGAGTAACACAGTTTGTGCTGACCATAGTCCTTTGTAACTCAGTTCAGCCTTTAGAGTAGTACTAATGGACTTAGTAAAGGGGGTCTAAATGGCAAACATGCATGATACATGATTCCAAGTAAGGGTGGTCTTTTCCTCTATTTAGGGCTAGAGAGAAGTATTCAGTGCAGTTTAGCTCTTGTGAATGTAAGATAAATATTAAACTGTAATAACACTTTCAGATGTATTATACATATATATTTGATGAACACAAAAATATTAATTGTAACAGCACTGTTTAAATGCAGTATACTTTTAATCTTTTACCAGTTGTGGTTAAAGTCGGATTATGAATTGTAGAAAAATATTTTTAACCCCACCAGTGGAGAGGTTGAACTCTATCCCAGCACTGAGCATAACTCTTATCTTTAAAGAAAAGCAGTCCATTATTTTCTAAAAGCCTTTCAAGATTCCAAGGAGTCTCAGTGTGAGATCCCAAGTGGCTCCCCACCTGCGTCCTTCTCTGCAGTCAGTCAACCACAGACCTATGTGTGTGTGTGTGTGTGTGTGTGTGTGTGTGTGTGTGTGTGTGTGTGTGTGTGAGTGAGTGTGTGCGCATTCATGCATTCGGGACTGTCGATCACTTTTCAGCCTCTTTTTCAACCACACTTCTGATTTAAGAGAGAATCCTGAATCCTCTCAACTACAGTATCAGGAATCACTGAATGGCACCACAGAGAGAGCTGAAGCAGCAGATAAGGAGCTCATTGTGAGCAGATAAGTGAATTAGGATTCACAGAACAAAACTAGCACTGCCCATGTGTACACATCAAAAGCTAGAAGTCCATAACCAGTGTTCAGACCAGTTCCCTGGGGTGATTTAGAGAAACTCACACAGCTCCCACATGGCTCACTGAAGCACCTCTTGTACATAATTTCTAACTCCCGTTGATCAAAACAAACACACATACACTTAGACATACCATTTATGTCCTTTGTTCTCATCTGCGTTTGCACATAATAACCTCTCAAGCTGTATGCTGTCATGATAGCATCAAGTAGTGTCTGAGAAAGTTTTCCATTATGGGTAAGTGGGCTTACTCATGTGGGATAAATCTGGATGCAACAGCTAATAATCTTCACTCAAGCACAAAGCTAGTTATTTATAACCACAGACTGACTAGCCTTTTGGTATTTTTCCTTGGTGGTGTATTTATATATGTATGTGTGTGTGTGTGTGTGTGTGTGTTTTGGATTGGCCCCAAAACTGCTTCTTTTTTTAAGAGAACTAAAATAAAATGGTTTATATTGGCCAAAAGGTTTCCTGTTCATTACTGTGTGTGTGTGTGTGTGTGTGTGTGTGTCTCAAACTCTTTCATGAATGACGAGAATGTGCTGTTTGCTAGGTACCTCATCCCATCGCTACACCGCTCCCACGCTGGCTTTTACAGGTGCATTGTGAGGAACCGGGTCGGCGCTCTCATGCAGAGGAGCACTCAAGTCCAGGTTGCCTGTAAGTGCAAATATGTCAACAGCAAGAATTAAAGCAGGGGTAGCAGTGGGCTTCTAGACTTAATGTCATTTCAAAGGCCGCAAAATGTGAGTGGGGAAAGTAACAAAAACTGCCAGATAGAAATATATTTCATATAAATGCATATTAGGTATAAATTCAGAAATATACAGTGAGGGGAAATAGGTATTTTGAATCGTACTCATTTTGATGTCTTTTGACTTTGTACTTATAAATATAAACAAAAAGTACTATCTGTATTCATAAGCATGAACAAAGATATGTTTAAAAATGAAATTGATAGGGGAAAAAGTGTTCCAACCCCAAAATTAACCAACATTTGTACTTCGTTGCAAAGCCGTTGTTGGCAAATCCAGCTTTGAGATGTTTACAGTCAGAAGTAATTATAATTTTTGCAGCATTGTGGTTCAAATTTGGCCCATTGCTCTTGGCGATTCATCTTCAATTCCCCAAGGTCAATCCTCCATAAATTTTCAATGGGATTCAAGTCAGTCAGATTAGCCAGGTCATGCAAGGCCTTCTTGAGGTGATTGTCTTGTTTAAATGTTCATCTTCTCCACAGATTCAGTTTCTTGACAGATGAGATTAAATTCTCCTCTAATATGTCCATCATTTCATTCATGTTACCTTTAATGACATGTAATGCCCCAGTACTCCATATCATGATGCTCCGTACTTCACTGTGGGTATGCTGTTCTTGGGATCATATGTGCAACTCTTCTTTCTCCAAACACGATGAGTTATTTTTATCTCATCTGACAAGAGCATATTGTTTCAAGGGCTCTGATTTGTCTAATTGCTTTTAGATGTGTTTCTTTTTAGTGGAGGAGATTTGTGTGGGGTGTAGGGAAGGAGATGATGGCTGTGCTGTTCAGAGCTTATAGTTCTCTGTGTACCTGTAGTTTCTGCTGCCTTCAGGTCATCCTGCAAGTCCTTTTGAGTGACTGCTGGTGACTTCTCTCTTACCTTTCTTGTCATTAGTCTGAGAACGTGTTGCGAACAAGGACAATTAGTTGTGGTTTCATGCACTTTCCACCTGCATACTATCAAACCAGCTGCATTGACAGGGAAGGTTAAGGTCTTTGCTATGGCTCTGTAGCTGGTTTCATTCGAGTGTTGTTAAATAATGGTGTTCCTGAGAACTTTTGGAAACTCCTTCACCCTTCAATACAGTACTTTTTAAACATATCCTTGTTTATGCTTATGAAGGATGAAGTCAAAAAACACTATGTATGTAAATTTGAAGTAGATATATGCGCTGGAAATATAATTAAATTACAATTAGTATCCAAATGTTTTTTCCTCACTGTAAGCAGGCTACTGCTTAAAAATGAATGCATGTACCATACTATGCAAAAGTCTTAGTACAAACTTTGTTATAGATTTTTATTTTACACCTTCCACATTATTGAGTAGTACAAAAAACATTTTAAATTACCAAACATTTGTTTTGCAGCACAAAATTAAATGTTACAGGAATAATGTATATCAGTAAAGAAAGCAGCATATTATGAAAGAGACCACTTTTCAGACGAAAAAAAAAAAACATAAGGAAGGCTGCTGGATTTTCCACGCACAGTGCGACAGTCGAAGTCTCCAGAAGAGCTGTGCCTGGTTCTGTGAGATACTCAGTAAATCTTACCAGCTATACAACTGCACAAATTGTACCTGAGACTCCTAATTTTTTTTTTTAAGCAAAGAGTCATCACACCAAATATTGAGTTTTTCCATTTATTACTGTTTATTGCTCTATAGAATTTTTATTGTAGAAACGTTTAGTTCCATTATTTTTGAAGGCATCATTGCTCTACAGCATTTCTTTGCATGTGCCTAAGACTTTTGCACAGTACTGTATATTTTAGTTACTTCCTCTTGGTGTGGATATTTAGTGACTTCCGCTTGGTGTGGTTATATTTAAAACAATTCATTTCAGATGTATTTGTTTAATGCTTTTAGCAATAGACATTGTAACAAAGCAGCTTTGCACGAATCCAGAGGGAGATTTAGATGCCTAATGAGCAAGCCAGAGGCGACAGTGACAAGGCAAACTCCCTGAGACAACATGAGGAAGAAAACGTAGGAGGAAACAGAGTCAAAAGTGTCTTCTACGTGACACACCGGCCAGTGGGATTACAAATCACTGCAGGGTAAAGGCGTAGAAGAGTAAAGTCAAACTGTACTAAGTGTGTTAATATAATGTGCAATATGAGGATTGTGAATACAAGTCCTGGATTTCCTCCTTGATGTGGGGATTTTAGTTACTCTTTTTTGGTGTGGGGATTTGAGTTACTCCCTCCTTGGCGTGTGTGTTTTAGTTACTCCAACCTTAGTGTAAGTATTTTAGGTACTTCTGGGTGTATTTATTTTTTACCATGGCTATTTTAGTTATTTCCCATTGTTTCTTATTTTAGCATGAGTATTTTACTTACTTCTCACTTGATTATTATTTAGCAGAGTATTGCTCTTACTTCCAACTCGTTCATTATTTACCGTCTGTATTTGTTACTTCTATTTCTTTTGATACTTTTGAGTCTCTAGGATGAAAATAAATGATAAACATGGCTTTTACAACAGCTGCAGTGCCCTAGTCAGGTTATCGTTTAATTCATTATAACAAATGATTTTTTTAGTTTTTATTTAAGCTGTATTTATTGCAAACGTTTCTTAATTTTGATCAGTTTCTTTACTTTTAACTCTTGAAACAGAAAAATTGTGATGTGCAATATTAGCATGTATTGGCTGTAGTTTCAGGCTTTTCGTGAATTTTTTTCTGGCACTGAGATTACCTGCACCTGTCTGGAAAAGGGCTGTACAGCTCTTTAGAGCTCTGCTCGCATTTAACCTACAAGACAATCCACACGGCTAAAGCTGAACCCGCTAGCTGCCTCTATTCATTTGACAATTCGAATATGGCTGACAGAGGAGTTTGTGTCACAGATGAGAGAAGACAAGTCAATTCACTTTTATCCAGACAGTTGCAGGGTGCAACAAAGCAAAACTGAGACAATATTACTGAACCAGGTAAAACATCTAAACAGTTAAACGTCTGAGAGCCCTCAATGTAGCAAGTAATGAGAAAATAGGCAACTAAGAAAATATAATGTTAGTTTACCAGGGGTTTATTTTTTATTTTTTTTGCATCATTAATATAGCTAATAGGTTGTGGATGTTAACAGCTTGGTGTTATACTGTAGACAATCTTTCAAAAGATACTTTGAATAAAACTATCATCTAGTGCTTCACTAACACAGCATGATTAAGTAAAATAAATTAAAATTTACCAAACATCTCAAATTAACGCTCTGGTTTTATACTTTTATTAGACTTGACGTTTCCCAGTATGGATCGTATTCTGTGTTGGTGATTTAAGTGCAAAAGATTCCAGTTAGTAGAATTACCTGTGTGCAGTTCACGCCTCTGATGTTGCCAGATATTTCTTGAGTAGAGGTTTTGAAGTCAAGGTTTTTCAGTAGAGACTAGACAGTAACACTTTACAATACTGTTCAACAATTCATAGGTAACTGTGCATGAGCTAAGCAGTAATGAATAACCAGTTCTTTGTTAACTCTTGTTAACTACTATTAACACTACTAAGTACTATTAGTTAATTAGAATATTAGTAATGTATTATTGTTCCAAATCATTAACTACTGAAGAACAACACAGTAACACATCAGTGTTATCACATCAGTAATAAGTTTCAGTTTATTGCTTAAACTTATATCCATATAGATAAAATACACCTGCAAAATGCAAAAAAAAACATTTTATAAGTGATCCATACAACTTGGAGCTGTTATAATGGTACAAAGCAAGGCTGACAAATCAATTTAAAAGATATATTCTATTAACCTGAAACGTATGACTTAAATAATAATAATAATAAGAAGAAGAAGAAGAAGAAGAAATTGAACATTTATATTATATATATTTATATATATATATATGTGTGTGTGTGTGCTCTTATTGCATAAAACAGAAGGTGAAAACTTGTTTTTTTTGCAAAAAAAATTGGATAATAGTCATTTTACATATATATATATATATATATATATATATATATATATATATATATATATATACACACACACACACACACACACAC
>CM074957.1:9786402-9853150 GCA_037577455.1 Pangasius macronema
GGTGGATAATGACCCTAAACATACTGCGAAAGCAACTCAAGACTTTTTGAAGGCAAATAAATGGAATATTCTTCAATGGCCAAGTCAGTCGCCTGATCTCAATCCAGTAGAGCTGCTTTTCACTTACTGAAGACAAGACTGAAGGCAGAAAGACCCACAAATAATCAGCAGCTGAAGGTGGCTGTAGTGAAGGCCTGGCAAAGCATCTCCAGGGAGGAAACTCAGAATCCAAATAACTTTGAGTTTC
Source organism: Pangasius macronema (assembly GCA_037577455.1). Taxonomy (NCBI): domain Eukaryota; kingdom Metazoa; phylum Chordata; class Actinopteri; order Siluriformes; family Pangasiidae; genus Pangasius; species Pangasius macronema. Next base: position 9,786,650 of record CM074957.1, read on the forward strand.
TGAAAATGGAGGTACTTTGCTGAAAATGGCTGTAATTCCTAAATGGTAAATGCTATATTTTTTTGGAACCTCTTAAAATAAAGCTGAAAGTCTCTGAAAGTGGTGGTATATAAAGGTGTATAAAGGCAAAATCACAAAAACTCTGTTATTGTCCAAATACTTCCAGACCTAACTGTATATATACACACACACACACACACACACACACACATATATATATATATATATATATATATATATGTATACATATATGGTCATAATGGCACCGATTATCATTTCTTAGCCTACTAGAATCACAGCCATCAGTACAACAGCACAATTGCAAGTGTGATATTGGTTTTATACAGCGGTTCTTTAAATAAATTAATATCAAGTAATTGTAATGACATTTCAGACAGAATATGACCAAATATTTAGTTTTTGCTTCGTCAGTGAAAATTGTTCCCATAGAAGCTACAGCTGGGTAGAGTGTCAATGTAACAAACTATTGCTAGAATTGGAATTTTATTTAGCAAACACAGACAAGCAGAGTGATACAAACAGTGACATGTCCCAGTGCTGTTATATTAATTTCAACACTCTTGGAGCACCACTTGTCCGCTCAAAATAATAAACTGGAACTAATTGTTCTATAATGGGAATTAATGTGGAAGTGATCACTAATTAATTAGTAGTTATTATAAAAAAGAGCCATAGTTAGCTAGCAGTTTTACAGGAGAAATGTATAACTCAGTAATTACTGTGTAAGATGATAAGTAATTAATCCTTAGTTAATAATGAGCTCCTACTAACATACCTACTGAGTAATTATCTAGCAGTTTAGAAGGTAAGATGAATAAGATGTTTCTGCTCAGTTCCTTCATATTTACTTATGAGTTTTTGACCAGTATTAAGCGTTACCCATCTAGACCATCACCTTTAAACAAGCACTTGCCTTTAGGCTAAAAAAAAAAAAAGAAAACAAAATGGAAAAAGAAAATGGAGATACTTCTTCCTCTAGTAAAGAAAAAAGAAACGACAGTTGACGTTATGCTTCATGGTTTTCGTTTTCTCTTAATATTTAAATTATAAAGAAATAAATTATAAATAAACGTCTAAAGAGTCAAGTTTATTGCCAATATATTACTGCATGAATAGTTCTCATTGTAATTAGAATCTTAATCACTGCAAATTTAGTCTTAATTTAACTAAATGATAATAAAATAGCACTTGATCCAGCACATATTGTTTTGCAGAGTAGAACTACAGGATCAGAAAGCATGAAGCTTAGGCAGCAGTTTAAAAAAAAAATCTGTATCTGGGCAGGACACCAAAAATATTTTGGGTTTTTTTTTTATATAATGTGCCAAGCTAATTATGTTTTGTGACGGTTATAACCTTGAATTGTAACACATAGCCTTTTATGGCGAAACATGACTTTCAGGGTGACACCTTGGTTAGACCAAACTGTCATACTGCTCCTCACTCAAGTTGATATTGCACAAGAAAAATGGATTAAAGCTCAAGGTCAGAATCATGTAACAGAATCTCCACTCTACATGCATAACTCATATGAAAATGGTTATACCTGAAGGTTGAATACTGAGTTAATAATGATCTCCTCACTATCTATAAGTAACTCAATTCTGAATGCATCATTATGTGCACAACTGATTATTTCTATTTATATATAAGGTGTCAGGTATGCACAATATATTGTTTCAAGAGAAGGATTGGGCACTGGTTATTAATGTTTTTATTGCATTTGAATTTGCTGGTTTGCAGTATAACTGTGCAAAACTATTGCTTAGGTAGTGAGTTTTTTTCTGCCTCCCTTCATATTTTCCTCCATTTTTCTGTATCTTGCTGCATCAATCACCCTCTATTTTTCCCACTCTCTCAGATATGGAAGACTTTGTGGAGAGAGAGCGATCGCAGATGGTATCAGAGGGTGAAGCTGCACTCATTTTTCCTCCAAAAATTCCCAGTTTTCCCCGGCCTCAGATCACATGGTTCCGGGATGGGCGCAAAATTCCCCCCAGCAGCCGCATGTAAGCCTGCATAAGTCTCAAGACACATCATCACAAATCAATTTTAATGCTCTACACATTATTACCTTATGCCAAGAGAGCATGTCCCATTATTGTTTAACCTCCTGTTGCATGCTGGTGCTCCTGTGGCAGGCTCTGGTGAGCTGATATCACATCCCCTCATTGCAGTATTGATAAAATCAGCTATAATAAGAACCCCTGTCGACTGTGGAGCGGTTGAGATTGAAGGCTAGAGACAGCAGGGGAGCCAATTAGACAAAGTGGAGTTTTCCGGAAATAACTACTGGAACCGACTAACTGTCTCAAAAGAGGGTGAACGTACGTGGCACACACACAACCACGATGCCTACCCACATGTGTATTCAGTTTTCGGCATGTCTTCACAATCAGATGAGATTAATATACCTGGGCTTCCAGCAGGCGGATGGGTGAGAACAGCAGCATGCAATGTTCAGCTGCTGTTAAGCTTTTCAACATATGTGAAGAACATTGGCTACAGCAGGGCAGGGCTAAAAAAAAGTCCTTAGAGTTATATAAGGAGAGACGTCTCGACTTTCAGGTACCACACTTCGACCTGGACTAGGTTGACCTCCTATAAGTTTAACTCCTAATCCCTAACTCTCTAAAACATGAAACAACAAACACACTTATTCACAGGCCTCCCTCATTGCCAAGTGCTGGTTCCAGTGTAGAAGTCTCACCTGCTATCAGCATGTCAGCATAGCGCTGTCAGCAGTCTTTGATGCTGAGAGGCTCCAACAGTGTACAGTTTGTTTACTGCTCACTGGCCATGGCTCCCCAGAGTACTAGTATTCCACTGTCATGCCCCACATGAACTCTCACTCTAATTGTGCATGAGTTGGCCTTAGTATGGCTTGATCAGTTTGCCACTGACAGCTCTGTGGCATCTAATCTCACACCACAGTGTGTTGACTCTCATTTGAGTGTGCACACTCCAAAAGCACTTCTCCACTCCGGGTTCTCCATGCAAGCATCATTATTGATACAGCCTGTTAGTCTTACCTGTTTGTAAGTCTGTGTGTGTATTTATAGTTTCCTCTGAAAGTATTGGAATGGTGAAGCCAATTCTTTTGTTTTTGCTGACACTGAACACTGAAGACATTTGGGTTTGAGAGCATGAGACAGTAGATCATAATGTCAGCTTTCATTTCCTGATATGCACATCTAGATATGAGAACTGCTTAGAACATGGTCCCTTTTCTTTTGAACCCAAAAGAGGTGATCAAAAATATTGGATCATGTGACTGACAGGTGTTTCTTGTTGCCCAGGTGTGCCCAGTTAGATTGATTGTTTAAACAATTAATAGCTCTGAATGAATGTCTAATCTTGGTTTGAGCCCTGGGTTTCACATATGAAGACTGCATTTGTTGTTAAAAAGGATAAACCAACATGAAGACCAGAGAGCTGTCTATGGGAGAAAAGCAAGCCATTTTGAAGCTGAGAAAAGGGAAAATCTAACAGAGCCATTGCACAAGTAGTTGTTTAACACATCTAGATGCAAATATCAGGAAATGAAAGCTGAAATTCTGATCTATCTTCTCATATTAATTTTTTGATCTCAAACCCAAATGACTTCAGTGTATAGCAAAAATGAAAGAATTGGTCTTGCCATTCTAATACTTTCAGAGGAGGTCTGTATCTGGCCCAAGTGCCTGGATCTCTTTTCAATGTCATTTCTCCTTCCAGTGCTCTCACTCTGGACAACACTCTGGTCATCCTGTCCACAGTGGCACCGGATGCAGGTCGCTACTATGCCCAGGCTGTCAATGACAAGAATGGCGAGAACAAGACCAGCCAGCCAGTTATTCTCAATGTGGAGAGTGAGTATGCCAAAGGAACCAAAGTAATTTAAATACAACCCTGTTTTTATATTCAATTGTATTCTTATTCACATTACACTGACATACCAAATACCGAATTCAACTGGGGTGGTGATTTTCCAGGGAAGTGTCTGTTTTTTTCAACAGGTGATTGGAGCACAACTAAGACATGCAGCTCTTGTGCCCCCTAGTGGCTCTCCACTGATCCTCAAGGGCTTAGACAGACTGAGTATTACTCCCACTCAGTATTTTGATTCATTGGCCAGTCCAGTGTGACATGAGATGTGGCCAAGTGTGGCTGCGAGTGATCTGTTCACTCTTACCCTGCCTCAGTGACAAAGTGATTAAGGAGCCTTGTAAAATCAGCCCCTCTATTTAATAGCTACCCAGCCCACAATGGCAAATTTATGAAAGACATGATGCCGAAAAAAGGGTGAGAAGGAGACCCACCTATTTACTGAAGAATGGCTATGGATGTGTGAGAGAGGTACAGACAGAGGGAGATTGAGAGCAAAGTAGAGAAATTGGTCATTAAGGGCAGGGAATCGATACCTGGGCTGGTGCCTTTGCTTTAGCCACTGAGTGACTGGTGCATTTAATCAGTGTCTGCACCTCTCAATCAGGCCGCATTCAAAGGCACAGTACTGGAATGATGGTATTATTGTGCACTGTGGACACTAAGAGTTTGCTTTCTCTGTGGAGCACCAAAAGGAATTAAGCAAGATGTTAGTTATGTGTACAATAGTGTAATGGCGATGCTTGTGTATGAAATCAAAAGACATATTGGTTAGTGGAATGGGAGGTTGCCAGACTATTGGCAGAAATAAGATTAGTGGCGATTGGGGGAAAGTTAAACAGTGCCTTCTGTAAAGCATGTATTTTCTCTTTCTCTTTATCTATTTCCCCTGTAAGATGTGGGCGGGCCTGCAGATCCAATCGCTCCCACCATCATCATCCCACCCAAGAACACCAGTGTGATGGTCGGCACATTTGAGGTCACACTGGAGTGTGTGGCCAACGCAAGGTGTTTGTTTGCATGTGTGAAAACAGCCCTGCCATTAAAAGCTAATAATATTGTTTATTAACACCTTTCTAGCAGGTCCTGTTGGTCAAATTCGTCTTTCTTTCTCTCTTGTCCAGACCCCTCATTAAGCTTAATATTGCATGGCGTAAGAATGGTGTGGTGGTCAATCGAGGACTGAGGGACTTCGGTCGACGACTGACCATCAGTGGGCCTCTGGTCAGTGACAGCGGCTATTATGAGTGCGAGGCATCTCTGCGCAGCAGCAGCGTCCCAGCTGTCACTGCTGGAGCTTATCTACATGTGATCGGTAGAGCCCACTCATACCTCACATATATGGATCCTCTTTACAGTCACACATTGCTATCAGTTCTGATACAGATAATTTACATACACATAGAAGAACCCTTATTCCACTACTTATCTTACTACAAAGTCAGTATGGTACAGGAAGTTTTGAGCTGACGCATGCCATTCTGTCAATTTAGGCCAAATACAATTCTGCTATCCCATCTTAACTTGCAATACAACAAGCAACAGGCCACAAAATGCACCCCAAGCCCTCCATACACACAAATTAAGTATTGTAGAGTTTACGTTCTTATGCCTTCAACTCATAAGTAGACCTGCAAGATTTCCAAAGTTTGTTACATAAATAACACCACAAACGTGTTGAATAACCACTCTAATAAGCAGTATCTAAATATATTATACAACAGATAAATTGTATGTAAGTAGACAGAAGTCGTTTAAGAAATAGGGCCATTCTCATCTACACCTCGGATAAGTTTACTTGTCATTTTCCAAGGCAGGAATAAACCCTAAATGAGACACCAGTTGATTGCAGGCCACCCTGCACATTCACACACTCATTAACACCAAGGGTCAATTTAGCATAACCAGTTTTTGCAGGTTCTGCTTGCCGTTCTAGGTGATTGTGTGGTTCAAATGTATGGATGCTTTGGTTCTAATGAAGCGTCATTGTATGTAGCACTGGAGATGTTTTCATTAACTGTGTAATAATTGGGACTGCTCTGGCTGCTCTGTATAGAACACCCGCAGTTTGTGAAGGAGCCAGAGAGACACATAACTGCTGAGATGGAGAAGGTGGTGGACATCCCATGCCAGGCTCGTGGTGAGTGTGTGTGCACTCAGCATCTGGGAGGTTTTCTACCCCATGTTCAACTCCGGACCCAGCAGCATCTGAAAATGAGTCTGGAATGGTCCCTTTGAGCTTGCATGTGCTGCTGATCTGACTCTAAACTAGCTGACAGGGATTGAATAGTGATGTGCAACCCATGGCTCTGAAAGCGCTCTTTCACGCAGCGCTGGCCATGATGGAATTCACTATGACTCAGTGAAAGGATTTTATATTAATTTTGTTTAGCTTCAGTTGTTAATAGAAATAACTGTGGGAGGCAGTCAGGGAGTAGGCAGGAATGGCAAGACTCTTAACTTCATGTAAAGTGATATAAAAAGAAAGTTAAAAAAAAGATTTTTCCCAGCATAGTAGTTGACTGTGTAGTTGACTGTAGAATTGGCTTCATGTAGTTTGAAACATTTTCAGACTAACAAACTACATTTAGCCAGCATTCTATTTTATCTTCTTATCATCTGCCACACTGTTTTTTTCCAGTCAACCTCTTTTGTGTATATGAGTATTAGCTCAGTCTAACCCTTTCTCCCTTATCTACTCAGGTGTTCCTCAGCCTGACATTGTTTGGTATAAGGACGCTGTGCCCATCAGCACTGTGAAGACCCCACGCTACAAGGTCTTGGTGGGAGGCAGTTTGCAGATTAATGGCCTCCTTCCTGATGACACCGGAATGTTTCAGTGCTTTGCCCGCAACTTGGCTGGAGAAATCCAGACCAACACGTACCTCGCTGTCACCAGTGCGTTTGGCACCATATGCCCTCCTCACATTTGCTCGCACCATAGCATTTTTTCCACTTTCTCATGTCATTTGTCATCTTTACAAGTCTTGTATCAAATGAGAGAGAGAGAGAGAGAGAGTGAGAAAGAAAATGAGAGTGAGGGATTGTGTATATATATATATATATATATACATATATATATATATATATATATATATATATATATATAGAGAGAGAGAGAGAGAGAGAGAGAGAGAGAGAGAGAGAGACAGAGAGAGAGAGAGACAGAGAGAGAGAGAGAGAGAGAGAGAGGGCTTAGTTGTATATTGAGATTTCCCAAAGCGTTTATCTTGCCTTGTGATCACAATTTTGATAAGACCTTTTGTCAATGCATGAAAAAAGATTTCTGTGTCTCATACAGACATCATATACCCCATGGGTCATATACTCCCATCTGTTTTGTGTTAGAGCATAGGTGTGTGTATGAGTTATCTATGTTTATCTTCTCTGCCCATTTCAGGCATCGCTCCCAACATCACATCAGGGCCTACAGACAGCTCTGTGATCGACGGCACATCCGTCATCCTGCACTGTGAGACATCAGGAGCTCCACGTCCCGCCATCACATGGCAGAAAGGTCAGGCGCTAATCAGTCATCTCCTGTGCACTTACACACCTGCCTGAGCGCACTTCTGACAAAAGGAACTTTATCAGGTTGCCTTCTGGACCCAAATCCATCAGAGTCACAGCAGAGCCTATGCGATTGTGGGATTGACTGTAGACTGCAGTGGCCTTTTGATAAACAGAGGAGACATCTGTTCTCTAATCTCTTGCGTTAAAATGCCTAATTCTCTCCTCTGCTCTGTCTCAGTCTCTTTCTATGCTTTTTCAATGCTTTTTCATTCAGAACTACACGAACTAACTTCGGGGAGAACTAAGTAGTACGTGGGAATTGGAGAGGACTGTATTGGGAGAAAATGGGGCCAAAATCCAGAAGAGAAAAAAGAACACCTTTTGGATTATTTATCAAAGTTCTTCTGACATTCTGGCAGCTGTCAATAAAATAGATTGAAAAGCAATCAAGACAAGGAGGCATCTGTACTTGTGTGTCAGTCAAGTTGCCTGTCAGATTTATGCTCTTAGTTCCTCTCTGTCTTACCTCACCTTCCATCTTCCTGCGCAGGTGAGCGTGTGCTGGCAAGTGGCTCAGTACAGCTGCCTCGCTTTACCCTGCTGGAGTCAGGCAGCCTGTTGGTCAGTCCTGCTCACCTGTCAGACGCTGGCACCTACACCTGCATGGCGAGCAACTCCCGCGGCATTGATGAGGCCTCTGCCAACCTGCTGGTGTGGGGTGAGTGAGATTACAGGAAGGGGAAGGAATCCAGGCTTTACTGCTGGATCCCAAATTATATACAGCTCTTTACAGTGGTGGGCAGAGATCAGTTCTTCCAGATCACAATACAGCTGCACAAAGAATCATATTAAAATCACAATCTTGATTTGTTTCTCAATGCAATAACATTCAAGTATGATTTTGTATTTGCACTCGGGCAACCATTATATAAAACAGAGCCCCACTTTTCTCATGCACACACCAGAAGCATGCAGGTTTACAGAAGAAAAAGGGAAGAAACAACATCTGAAAAGTTTTAAAATGATGCAAATGTCCACTTGTAGTGAGAAGGAACTAATTTGTCCTAAACGAATGCTTAATATTACGTGCTGACTATTAAATTCCCACTTACTAAACAGATGACTAAATGTATGAAATGGATGACTGAGCCATGGCTGCATGCTCCCTGCTCAAAACACACCAGTGNGCATTTATCAACGCCAATTTTTACCCACAAGTGGCTAATGAGTTACTATTTGTAGGAGAACAGAAGTATTTCCACGACTAATTATTTAACCAGCTGTTTGCTGGTTTCTTTTGGGAGGACCTGCTGCATTTTTGGCATTCAAATATGGATCATATCTTTATACTAAATAGCAGTTTTTAACAGGATATAGGCTATTGTAATAGTGCCAAGAAAACAGTCAACATTCAAAATAAAAACCACACAGAAAATACTGTACAACAGATACAGTCATGTAAGAATGTCATGAATTTAATAAATATACAAATGATACAAATGACAAATTAAATCACTTCTAATACAAAAGATCATGATTTACATTTAAGAATCATGCAGCTCTAGACCACAGTACAACAGGTTAACATGTATGTATTGTGGTCTGAATGTCTCCAGCCCGAACCCGCATAACCAATCCTCCCCAGGACCAGAGTGTCATTAAAGGCACCAAAGCCACTATGACCTGCGGTGTGACCCATGACCCCAGTGTCACTGTCAGGTAACACCAGTGTCTTTCTGTCCATACACCGATATCTTCATTTTAAACTCATTACAAGTCCATCAATTTATCTGCCAGCCATTTTGGATCTCTGTCTCTGTTTCTCTTTCCCTCCCCCTCTCTCATCACTTCATCTCTGATTAATTGTAATTCACTCAATGTTGGCAGTTTTTTATTACACTGGGTCTCATAAAACGTTGATTTAGCTGTCACCTGCAGATTGATTTGATCGAGAAAAACAGATGAATATGTAAACAGAGCAATAATTTAGAGTCAGACTTTAATTAAGCACGAGACACAGGAGAGTAAACAGAGGAACTGATGCAGCTGCAGTTTGTTTGTGTGTGTGTGTGTGTGTGTATGTGTGTGTGTAGTTGCATGGTCATATGTGTTAGGTGCATGTTTCTGTGTGTGTGTGTGTGTGTGTGTGTGTGTGTGTGTGTGTGTGTGTGTATGTGTGTGTTACTGGGGGCATAGTGGTCAGATTCATATTTATAATAAGAAATAAAAGGAAAAAAAGCCCTTCAGGTTTACACCACACCCACTTCTGCTTGAAATATAAATACAGATAGTGCATTGTGTTACACCCCTAGTGTGTTATTTGAATTCCATTTGTGTGACTGTGTTCACTATGTACAGAGCTTTTAAATATGTGGGTACATGTATACCAGTGATTCATAGGATTGTATTCTGTTGTGTGCTCCAGGCACATGTGGGAGAAAGGAGGCTTAGCCATTGACGTGAATTCAAGCCCACGGCTACGGGTGGACCCCAACGGCACCCTGCACATTGCCCAGACCTGGTCTGGAGACATCGGCACCTACAGCTGCAGAGTAACCTCCGTAGGAGGCAATGACTCCCGCAGCGCCCACCTCAGAGTCAGGTCCTCTTCACTCTCTCTCCTCTCACTGTTGCTTGGATGTTTGGATAGCTTGTAACATCCTGTGCTATTTCAATGTCAGTTTATGTTTCTTTGCATTAAAGATTTCCTATATTCAAACTCTCTAGCTCTCTCAGTAAATATTTGGATAGAATGTCTTACCTCTATCTATTCCGGTAAATATTGAAACTGTAGGTAATTGGACTCTGGGAGAGTGTCACAAACTGAGAGCGGTGTTTAATTCCATTTGTCTGCACTGTTTGCCCCTTGCAGGCAGCTTCCCCATGCACCAGAGAATCCAATTGCTACATACAGCTCCTCAGAGAAGCGCTCCATCAACCTCACATGGGCACAGGCCTTCGATGGCAACAGCCCCCTCATCCGCTACATCCTGGAGGTGTCGGAGAACAGTGAGTGGACAAAAGCAGATTTTCTACTGTAGTGTGTAGTTCTCCTGCATGTACTGTCTAGTAATAGTGTGTCAAAGTGACTGGACATTACATAGCTGAATGGCTTTGTCAGATCTCTTGAATGATGGGAAAGTCAAATGCTTTGAATTGAATTCAATTTTATTTATTTGTACTGCACTTTTATGTACACACATTATCATGAAACATCATTACAGAAATTCATTCATAAATTTAGATCCCTAATGAGCAAGTCAGAGGTGATAGTGGCAAGGAAAAAAACCCTGGGGTGACATGAGAAAGAAACCTTGACAAAAACCTAAAAGGAAACCCATCCTATTCTGGGTAATACCGGTTAGTGGGATTATGTGCATTAAAGTATATAGCCATTTAGAGATAAAGCAAAGAGTACTAAATTTTGTTAAATAATATGGAGTGTGTGCTTAGGATCAGATTGTGAGTAAGAGTCTTAGAAGGTGCAAGTCTACTGTATCCAGGTTAAATTTTCCAATGAAGCCGGAAGGTGAGTCTTTGGTTTTAAGCAAGTGCAAGTCCATTGGAGATTATCCACAAATACAGGAGGTGAGTCACAAGTTCAGAAAGCTCTCGATGAAGAAGCATGAGTAACAGAACAGGAGATGAGAATGAGGATCAATCAGGGCAGAGGAGGAGGCACCTTATAGATATAGATTTGGTATGAAGCAACAACAGAGTGCATGCACACACAGTTCTAGCTATGATAGCATAGAAAAAAGGGAGCGCCAGAAGGTACAACAGACATGAGAGCACCCTAGGATAGCAGCAAGTGACTGCAGGGTGGGGGTTGGGCGGGAGCATCAAAACATCCCAGTTTACCAAGCTGTGTATGCATATAAATCCACCAGATCTGCACCATTACCTCAGATAAGAGCTATAAGACAATGTACCTGACTAGACAATGTGCCTAGAATTAAAGATTAAGTCCATTAATCCATTTTATCCATTGCTGTGCCCTCTACGGTAGTTTTCATTGTTCTTGGTATAAATAAGCCTGCACCTTTTGATCGAAGTAGACTTGGCTGACTATAACAGACCAAACGTTTGGGGCAAGGGCGTTCAATGCTTTATAGGTCATACATATTATTTTATAATCAATGCAAAAATTTTAATGGGAGTGGCGTGTGGACAGAATAAGCATTAAATTCTCTAACTTTCTGGCTCTAGTAAGGACTCTGCCTGCTTTTTGGGCTAAATGAATCTTGTTTATACGCATACTGGAACACCATGACAGCAAGACGTGACAATAATCCAGCCTAGAGGTAACAAGTGCATGACCTGTTTTTTTTTTTTGCTGCATCCTGTAATGACTTTATAGCTTCCTTTAAGGCCTTCCTAGATTTCTACATGAATATTAAACATAAGACTATCATACTCACACTAAGGTCTTTGAATGCTGTAAATAAAAGGTCCTCAAAGGTCCTGCATAATCAGAAGCCTAGTAGGTCCTAGTAGAGGTACTTCTGTCTTGTTGAAATGAAGTAGGAGGATACTCAGGGTCCAGTGTCTAATGTCTTTTATTAAGTTGGTGTCTATCATCTGGTTTCTCTAGAACATAGAGCGGTGTGTCATCAGCAAAGCAGAAGTAAATAATGTGTATAGCGGTATCGCTAAGATAGCTCTGTGCCAATAAGGGCATGCTAGAGGTGTGAATTATTGAATTGGTGAACTGTCATAGCAGAGATGTTACTTTAAACAAAAAGGTTTTTTGAAACAATTCAGTTTTTCAATTCAATGTCATTTATGTAGCGCTTTTAACAATGGACATTGTCAGAAAGCAGCTTCACAGAAATCCAGATGTAAATTTTAAATTTGACATTAGTCTCTACTGAGCAAGCCAGAGGTGATGGTGGCAGGGAAAACCTCCCTGAGACAGCATGAGGAATAAAACTTGAGACAAGAAAGATGCAGTGGCTTATGTTTGTGTGCTGTGTGCATATGATGGCTTGTATTCCTGCAATACAATTTCCAGATCCTTTGTTTGCTTGTTTGTTCAAGGTTGTAGAAGCAGAAACATGAATACATTTGTGGAAAATCTTGCACAGCTGGTATATAGCTGTTTGCAAGTGTCTGCCTTTTTGGATATATTACCATACAATGTTGTCAGTTGTTCTTTTTTAGTTCTCCTGCCATTTGAAATATACAACACCTTTAGAACTGCACTGTAAATAGATGACAGGTGGTGTTACTGATAATACTGACTTCAGCTAGAGGTAGATGGTCTCCAATTTGGAACCAATTTTTCTAAAATGTGTACACTGTTATCCTCGAATAAGTTCTCATTTAGATGTAGGTAAACAACGTGAGTTGAGCTGTCTGATCAATTCTCTCTGTCTAGGATTGCATGGGGCTGTGTTGATAGGTATGAAATATAGAAGAATGCAGTGTTTGTTGAAGTTTCTCAGACACTCCAGACACACAAGAGATAACAATGCTTCTCCATCTGCTCCTCCTGCTGTGTAAATGATGTTGTGCTTTCTGTCTGGGTCAGATGCTCCATGGACTGTGCTCTTGGCCAACATAGAACCAGAGGCGACTAGTGTGATGGTGGGAGGCCTCATTCCTGCACGATCCTACCAATTCCGACTGTGTGCTGTCAATGATGTGGGCAAGGGCCAGTTCAGCAGGGAGACAGCAAGGTGAGTGGATGACATTCCAGTGATGCTATGAGGAGCAGGAAATGCCAAAGCTTTTCAAACATTCTAAAATTTGTTATCGACACACCAGGAGTCAGCCGGTGGAATGGAATTCAGAGTGAAGATTTTTATTCACACAATGCGCAAGGAAGAGAAAAATTTCACCAGGCAAATAAAAGAAAGAACATTCACCATACATGTAGCAGGTACTAAATGGATGGGTTTTAGTAGTACAGAACAGGATTCGATTATGTAATCAAGCAAAAAAAAGACCTGTAGTTATTAATGATATAGAACATAAGAGTGTTATTATCATCCTGGCAATGATGAAGGGGTGCGTCAAAGGCCGTGCATGTTAGGAGAAGTTAAGTGCTGTTCTTTTCATATTGTGACGCATTTCCTACAGCTCAAGATGCTGTAAAGTTGAGAGCTTTAGAGTATGTGTTTGACTAGAGCGTTAGTGAATATCAAGAAAATGAAAAAAAAAACAGGGCTGCATTCCCAAAGCAGCCATTTAGTTTAAAAAAACGAGGCCAAATGCCTGATGAAAGAATGAGAAAGCTTTCATGTTGCAGGCTTGCTATACAGGCCAGCAGCGGTGTCTTATCCAGCTGTAATGGCATGGCGCGCACTTACCAGAATGTTGAAGTGTTCACTGAGACTTATCTGCTTTTGACTGAGCTGTGCGGAACTGAGTGAGGATCTGAGTGTGCTGGAGCTTCAGAAAGAAAGAGGCAGTCACTCCTTCAAATACACTGGTCTCGAGAGAATGGTGTTGATATCTACACAATCACACACAGATGCGCACACACACTGCTGTTTTACTATTTTTCCTTCCTGTATCATTTTGGAAACAGTGGCAATGATACAAACTGCCAACAACTACAACCATAACCAAAACAAGGTGGGCAAGTCCCATATTATTAAATTAAGACTTTTTTTTCTTGATTGCTAATAATCATGACTTAGACTATTCATGAAAATCAGCTTCAATATATTCACCATATATTTAACTACTATTAGATGTTTGAAGTGTTGTCATTTTCTCTTGTGTGTATATATATCCCCTCCCCCCACCCTCAAAAAGGCAATTGCTTGATTTAGAAGCAAAACCTGGATGTTACTGACTATACACAGGTTATTTTAATAATTTCAGTGAGCCATGTAAGCCACGTAAATATTGACATATCGATTGAAGTTAAGCCATCAACTCTGAATACGGCCCGAAGGTCTTTATTTCTTTTATTTTCTGCACTAATGCAGTCTTCCTAATGCATATCACATTTAATATTATCTGCCATTATAAAGGCAGTAAAGACTGCACTGAAAAAAGTAAAAGGATGTTATATTTTAAAGAATGCATGAAGCTGATGACTGAGGAACAGATTAGATCACATTCAGTGGCTTGATTTCCAGCAGAAATGGATAGCCATAGTGAGTTTTTCTTAGATGTGTTTTAGCAGCTTAGATGTGTCGATAGCTGGTGTGTCTCCTGGTCAGCAGGGTGGCAGGGAATAGGGGGATGTGGAAGCCCAGAAGAAGATATAATGCAGCAGTGACTTCTTGCCCAGAATGTTTAATAGGTGTACTGTTCCACAGAGCATATAAATAGTTATAGGGTGTGTAAATCCAATTGTACAAAATGAACTCCGGTGTTGGTCTTGTATAAGTTTCGCCTGCAGCTTGCCAGAGATATTAATTAGGTCTTACGTTAAGATATGTCATAATTTAATTTCTTTTATGTTTTTTTAAGCATTTATGACCTGCCCTGATTCCCAGTACTATATTTCTGAACAAACCGAGAGAATAATAACAGAGTATTATGTGTTTATGTGTTTAAGATCTAAAATGCCTTCTTTAATACATAAGAAATCTAGTGTTTCTGTTGATCAGAAAGCAGAAATGTTCCAGTGCCTTTTGTGAGTGAGAACAGGGAATTTGTGTTTCGTAGGTTTCCAAGAAGCTGTCAAGTTGGTGAGATTGTCAAGTCGCTCAAGATAAGGGCGTCTGCCAAATGCCATAAATGTTAAGCACCGAGATTGATGACAACTGGGCTAATGGATGAAAAGACTCAGATCGTAATTTCTCTGATCTCTAAAAGAGCTCTCTGATTGGTTGAGATTAATTCAGTTGATTATGTGTGAAGGTTGTAGAAATGATTTGAGCTTTAAGCTTCCATGAGTTTTACTTGGTTTGTAATGTGTCGAACATAATTCAATGGAAATAATGGAGTCTAAATAAGTGGTCAGTAAAGAGGTCAATTGGGCAGGGATAATTGAAAAGAATTTTTTTTTGCATGCCATGTTTATCAAATGCACAAACTCTGATTCTTTGCTGTCTGATGATTGAATTATGTAGATAACGTCTGTTCTAGACAAAGAAGACATAGAATGCTGAATAGTAATCAGGGACGTTTGTGTGTCTGAGGCATTCGATTGTATCGAGTTGCTGATTTAAAAGGAGTTAATGTGTGACTGATGGCTAAGTAAGAAGCGGGAGAATTCTATTGCTTTTGGGTGTTTTAATCTCCAAACACCATTACAATCATAGTCCTTCATTAACTGACTTATTATTTGGATGAGTGCTAATTTGGTGTATTGTTCAGCATTGAAGGATCTGTCTAATGGCTGGATGAATGAGTGACTGAATCTGAGATATTGAGAGAGGCGAAGTCATCTTGAAGCATGGGTCGTCACATTGTGACCTGTAAATAATTTTTTTTCTAAAGCAATACATTATTATTTTAAACGTTTATCTGTCTCGGGATCTGTAATGTAAGTGGCATTATGAATAATTGTGTTTCTGCTGATTAGGATTCATAGTCCTCTTCTCATGAAATTATAATAGATGGAAACGTTTTCATTAATTTGTGCTGATTTTAATTTGAGATTAGATTCAGAGAAATGAGTTTCTTGTAATAAGCATATATCTGCATTTAATTAGTCTTTGCTTAGGGGACTCGGAGGTTATGGGTTATAGGTTTGTAGGAATGTAAGAATGAAACATTTATAATAACCGGAGGCACAGTATATGTGTACGGCTCTGTGCATGGGTCAGGAATAAATGTGGGTATTTTCATTGTGTTGATGATGGTAAGATTTGTATATTCATAAGATAAGCATACAACAGTATCTCTTAATGTGCACTGCATGACTTAGATTGGAAGATAGGCTGGTGAGAGAGAGAGAGAGAGAGAGAGAGAGAGAGAATTATACAGAGGAACCTAGCATAGCCAAGGGGTCACATTTTTATCACAGTATAATTGGCCAAAGTATAATTTATCTGTAGATATTACATCCTTCTTTCATGGTTTAATAGCTTTATTACATCCTTGCTTTAGGTGCAGGTTTCAGATTTTTAATAGCCTTTTCCGTTTGTCCACTATTTCACGAGGGAATTGTTCATTACTGCCATAATCCATTCCTCTGAGTTCACTGCTTTTGGTCAGGACAAAATTTTTTGTGCGTTCAGATTTGTCAAAAATAGGATGTTGAGATTTATTTTTTCCCCCTGCACGCTGTGTACATGATGGAGTGTAAAATCTGATTGTCTCTGTCTGTGTTTTAGTTACTATAAATTCTTTTATCAACCTTTTGTCATCCTTGGTCGAATGCTCCGGAATGCGCGATTGCTTCTCATGCTGCTTACTGCTAGATCTAGTATTGTCTTTCTTATTTTATTTCTCTCATTTCTCATTATAGAAGACAGTCGGGTCATAAAGGTGTTGAGGGAGTGCTGTAACATCTTATTTTCGCTGGTTAATGATGTTATTTGTAGCTGACTGAATTCAGGCTCTCGCACCATGCCTGGTATTCTTCATGTAACATCTCTTTGAGAGAATCTTGCTTCCAGACAAGACCAGTTATTTCTTATTTCTACACGTCTTTTACCAGTAGGCATGTTGGGTTTATCTTTGTTCTTGTCTCGTCTTTTATCCGTATTTGCGGTAACATTCATAGTGGTGTTGAAGTAGTCAACAATATATTGTTTTAAAGAAGGGGTTCCCAAACTTTTTGGGCAAATGATCCCAAATGGACTTTATGAATTATCTGTGACTCCAAACCTTGCTTTTTTTTACATTCCATATATATTCTATAGGACTGCTGTAACATTTGAAAATGTTATTATGTTAGTAACATATGTATATATGATGTGCATATGTTGTGACTAAAAAACCAAAGGAATATTCCTTGCACTGACTTACCATCGCGGTATTGTTCACACACGCATTGCATATGTTATGTTCATCCAGAAGATGTAAAAGTGACACTAACTAGACAGCATGTCAGTGCCAAAACATTCCTGTCCATCAAGTTTTCAAGTCAAAATGTTAAATGTTTCACAGTTTAATGCACAGCAGTGTTATACACACTGACAAGCTCTGTCTCTCTTAATGAATCCCTCTCCCCTCACCCCACCCCTTTTTCGTAATTATTATCAGGAGCTGAGTCTCAATTCGAAAACTCTGATCTTATATTAAAAAAAATCACTAATCTAGAAAATACAGAAGTCTGGTACACAAAAAAACCTTTTCAGTAGGTTTAAAGGTTTAAAGACATGGTATGCCAAGGTTAGTTTGGAAGATCTCAAGCGGCTTGCACAGAGCCCTGACCTCAACCCCACTGAACACCTTCGGGATGAATTGGAATGATGGATATGCACCAGGCCTCCTCGCCTGAAATAAGTTCCCAATCTCTTGTGCTCTTGTGGATGAATGAGGACAAATCCTCACAGCCACACTTCAAAATCTAGTTGAAAGTCTTCCCAGAAGAGTGGAGATTATTATAACAGCAACATGGGGAACCAGGTTTGCAATGGGATGTTCAACAATCACATATGGGTGTGATAGTCGGGTATCCATGTACTTTTGGCCATATAGTGTATTTGAGACTCAACTGTAGCTTGTTTCGGTAGCTGGATGGGGAAATCTGAGCATTTTTATAGCTGTCCTGACATGCTAGTGCTGAAAAGGAGTAAAATAACATGCACCCTAGTCCTTTAAATGTGGCTTGTTTGAATGTGACTCCCACACAGAATCCATCTTCGATTTCAAACATTAATTTGTACAATAAATAAATGAGACAAAAGAGGAGATTGTGAGTTTCTTTCATGGCTTTATTTGTAAATCAAGTGACTCTAAATGATGTTGCGACCCCTGGTTTGGGAATCCATGTATTGGGAAATAAGTACAAAAAAAGGGAAAAATTGATTTTGTTTAGTGCTAAAAAAATTGTTTGTCTAGCAACAGGAGGCCAGAATGTTGAATCTCACACTGATATAGTGAGTTTGGAAAGTTTTATAAGAATTATAGAATTATAAGCGGAGGTACTGTCAGTGACTTATATATTACTTTGGCTAAATAATGCTATAGCTACACTTAAAACTAAACCTAACCCTCATGTTAACCACAGTACCCAAAATCAAATATTATTTCTCGTAGTATAGCAATTTCTACAAATATAATTTTTTTTTTGCTTTGGGACCAGCCAGGTGTTCTTAGAGTGTCAAAAATTGGTGAAAGAGCTAAATACATGCAATGTTTTATCACCCTGAGGAGCAGTTTGGAAACAGAGCAAGTCGAGAGACACTCCAGGAAAAGGATGTCAAGTGACAGTTTAACAAGGGCTTGATGTGTGGGTATTAATATTAATAATCCTCTGGTGTATTTGCCTATCAGAGTAGTAGCTCCAGTTTGACTTAAAATATATATTAATTCATTAAGCAGTTCAATTAAAGTTAATCTATGTGTACTGTGCTGAATTGAGCATGGTCTGGGTCTAGTTTAAGGATACTAACACATAATACTCATGCTCATAAAAGTGCTCTGATACCAACATCCAATCCTACATGATACTATGTTATGTAAGCCTAGTGTGTGTTGATGAAGATCACGGAAACATAAACAGAGCTAAATAAAAATGTACTGTGATCCCTATGACTGCTCAAAACTAAGTAGGTTACTTATTTTGGTACTGGTATCAGTATCGGTATTGACAAGTACCAAAACCCATGCAGTTGTAGTAATAACTGGCCTGGAAAAATGGATGCATTATTAGACTAGTTCTATTCTTAAATCTTCTACATCAGACCAAGGTTGGTCAGTGTCGTTATTAGGAATGATGGTATATCCTCTCATTTTTAACATGAATTTGACTCAGATGTGTTCCTGTATCCATGCACTCACTGGCCACTTTAATAGGAACAACTGTACACCTGCACACTCATGCAATTATGCAATCAGCCATTCATGTTGCAGCAGAGCCATGTATAAAATCAGGCAGATACATGTCAAGAGCTTGGGAAAATGTGATCTCGGCAACTTTGACCATGGCTTGGTTGTTGGTGCTAGATGGGCCGGTTTAAGTATATCAGAAACTGCTGAGCTCTTAGGATTTTCACACACAACAATCTCTAGAGTTTACACAGAATAGTGTGGGGGAAAAACAAACAAACAAAAAAAACAAACTTCCAGATAACTGCCGTTCCATTGGCAGAACAGTCTTGCTGATGAAAGAGGTCAGAGGAGAATGGACAGATTGGTCTGAGCTGACAGTATGGCTCAAATAACCACTCTTTACTGCTGTGGTGAGTAGAAAAGCATTTCATAATGCACAACACGTTGAAAATTAAGGCACCTGGACTATAACAGCAGAAGAGCACATCATGTCTTGCAAGAACAGCCAAGAACAGGAATCTGTTGAAGAGTTGAAAAAGACCAGGTGATGATTTTATGCATTGTGCCGCTGCCACATGTTTGGCTCATTGTATAATTGCATGAAAGAGTGGGGGAGGAGGGGGGTTCCTATTAAACTGACCAATGAGTGTGGATCCATATAATATGTCTGACAATAGCAGCAACACATTGTAACCCTCGGGAATGGAAGCCCTCTCTTTTTACATTAATCAAATCTCCACCATGCTGCCAAGCTTCCATATGCAAGTGTGCTTAGAAACATGATCAGGACTAATGCAGTATGCATGTAATGTCATCTCTCTTGCTTTTGATATTAAACACCATATGGGGATTTTATTCCTGCAGTTTGTCTTCATTCTGTCAAGTAGAGCCTATACGATATAGGCATATTCTCTGACATTTGTAATTTAGTTTGATAAGCTGTTTTCCTCAAGCTCCCAGTTTTGGTTATTAGTTTAATATAAACAGTGCTTTGGCCAGTCTGGGCCTATTTATCTAAATATGACAATGAAGATAAAACTTTGCATTGCCAGACTATAAATCCATATCAGAATAACTGTGATTATTATAAAACACTTGGATTGCAACACACATAATAAGAGGTGCAGAAACACTAATTAGAACTCACTAGTGCCCTTGTATCTGAATGAGCAAATCCCCACAGCCATGTTGCTAAAGCTAGTGGGAAGCCTTCCCAGAAGAGTGGAGGTTATTATAACAGCAAAGGGGGACCAGAGCTGGATTGGGCTGTTCAAGAAACATATGAGTGTGATGGGCAGGTGGCCACAAACCTTCTGCATATAGTGTAGTCTGACAAATCTGGGTTTTCAGGTTCAGTTCGTTTGGGTTTGAAGGTAGTACTCATGATTTACAAGGAAAGTTAACAATAATAAGCTAATAAGCTTATTGACTGGCTAATTTAGATAACTTAAGGTTGCATAGGTAGTTACACTACTATCTGTATTAAATAACATTTATTTTAGAGATATATTATTTGCCAATGTAGGACACGGTATATATAATTTTATAGGCTACTTTTGCAAATAATATATTAAAAAATAAGAAGGCAAATAATACAGAAAAGCAACATGAAGGATTTATTCTGCAAAGTACTGCTGCATTTTAATTTGGTCTTTTGTGTTTTAGAATAATAGAATAATTTAGACAGGAAGGTCCTTGCCAAGATTGTCTAATTGTGTCTAATTGTGTCTTATGCTCTCCCAGGTCTCATTTGCATTTTTGTTCACAGTGTGTGTAAGGTTTGGTTAACAAATAGCAGTCGACTTGCTGGAAGAAATCAAGCTGAAAGTGAATGGTTCAGCTATAAACACTGAAATATTAAATGGCTAAAGCTAAGCCTAAAGTCTGCACTGAGAAAGCAGCTACTCAGTGGTATGGCAAAGCTAAGTTACCTAAATGTGTTGTGATACAATCCCAGTCTTCATTGTTTTGTCTCTCTAAATTCACTGCTTTCATACTACACTGAACAACCAAGCTTAATATTAGCTAGCTAGGCTACGCTTGTAACACTTTACCTCCGTGTCTAGACTCAGTGGTGTATGTAAACTCCTGCACAGTCTGCCCAGCTACCAGCTCATGAAACACAGGCTGAGCTGGCCAAGCTGGTAGACTGCCTTTTCATCTAACTAAGGTATATAATAGACAAGATATTTTTAAGAAAGGTAATTAGAAAATCTCAAAAATTTATTGATCAATTTAGCTAAATAATATGGAAGCTGGAAAATAACTTATCAGCTGACAAAGATGGTCTACCAGCTAGACCATCTCAGCCTGTGCTTTGGTATGAAGCAGGATTTTTCAGCAGGGTGTACTCTATATTGGTGACCCAAACACCTTCTGAATTTTTATTAGTGCTGGTTCACCTTTTTTTTTTTGTTTGTTTTTTGTTTTTTTGGGTGCACCAGTGCTAAAGGATGACATTTTGATTAGCAGCAGATTGCCTTGTAAATTGCTTCCAAATCAATCGCCAGTGCTTTATTGAAGAAGGTATTGAAGTATACAAAAATGAGCTGAATAAATTTGTTTCACCTTTTGTATATTGTTTATTTGATTGCATATGTTGATGTAAAAGCAGGTCATATATAAATCAGGTGAATTATGGAGGAAGCTTTTTCAGGGTCCTGACAGAGAGGAAATGTGTGGTAGTATAGTCCTGTGTATTATTAGTTGATGCACTTTCATTTATAATATTTTGGACAAATGTAGTGGACCACATTAAAGCAAATTCTTAAGCTTATTTTTGTCCCCAGCTAGCGGCTAGCAGTGTTTGATATTGCAGAGTTTAAAAAAAAAAAAAGGATTAATCAGATACTGGTACTGGTTTACTGGTTGTAGATTTAAAGGGAAATAAGATATCCAAGTTTTAAGAGAGAATGTACTTCTAAGCTACACTGACATGTTAGGGAACAATTCTCTGGCCAAAGCATATTGTTTCTGTGAGAAGAAAAATGTGACAAATTAAGCATGACACTACAAATAAATCTGTCCCTTCTATTTGTCCTCTTTTTGTCAGGCTTTGTGCAGCTTGCACAATAGCTAACTGACAAGGCTGTGCAATACAGCAGAATTGATGTGTCAGACATATTGGCTCATCAAAATAGCAGTGTCCAGGTATGAAAAAGAAAAAGCCCAGACTGTTCATGACAGTCAGAAATAAGAATTGTGGAGACTACAAGAGACTGTGAAGATAGAAGCCCATTATTGCAGTGACTGGATACAATATCACTACTAACTTCCAGAAAATGTCATGCTTGTCATGCACCATTCACTATATAGACAATGATTTCAATCTTGGGTTTTATTTGTGACTGCCTTCACAGATGGCATTTTTCAAAACTGTGGAAAATCTGTTTGCAGTTTGTTATACTGCTTTTGGAATTGACACGCCACTATTGGCACAGTGGGATATATTCATAACAGTCTGCGCTGCCATCGTTAGCACACTTCAGGGTTAGTTTAATTGCAAATGCATCAATAACAGTAGAGCAACTTCACCCCAAAAACACCCAAGGCGGAGGAGTTGATGGCAGAAGCAAAGATTTTGGTGAAATACCCTGTCGTCATGTCTCCGTCCACACACCAGGTTGAAGCGACACAATTCCAATTTTCTGCCTTGCTGGGCCACGCAGTTACGAATGTGAACCATCAAGATAGACAGATCCGATCTGAGCAAAAAATCTGAATGAGTTCATTGCACAAACACTCTTGCGTTCTTCTTAATACTCCTCCTGCATTTCTGGTTCATTCACTATACTCACAATAGTAATATTTCACAGTCTGTGTCAAA
The DNA here is from genome assembly GCA_037577455.1 of Pangasius macronema. Lineage (NCBI taxonomy): Eukaryota > Metazoa > Chordata > Actinopteri > Siluriformes > Pangasiidae > Pangasius > Pangasius macronema. Next base: position 9,809,730 of record CM074957.1, read on the forward strand.
TAAATACCTTATATCAATATATAAATAATAGTTGCTCTGAAGGACAAGTTCATCGTCTCATCGTATTGACGAATATAAACAACGCCGCTGAAATGCAAGAACCGCACTATTTCATAACAGAAATGCATGATAGCACAGAATCCAAGTAACCCATTGTGAAAAGAAGCCAGTCATGTGAACGTAGCCCGTGAGATGGAATGTTGCAGAAGTATGACCAAATCACTGTCTTCTTCTAAGGTCTTTGCTGACAATGCTTCTTGTTTTAAAACCATTTCAAGATGTGATGTATGGGCTTGAGTGTAACAGTTCCATGGCTTTCTAATTAATTGGTTTGCCATTGTGATATCCTCCATCACCCAGAATCCCCTGCCAACTACAACAGCCACCCCCTCACCCCCAAAACAGGGTTTGCACTCACTCTTCAGTGTAAATTCCCCTCAGCAGGATTTGTTCATTGCTAAGTCTTGTTTGTGACCTTCAGCCTATATTTCTAAGTCTTTTTTTCCAGTAGCAATTTCATGTGTGAGACTTTTGATCTTTTTGCCCTTTGAATTCTTCTTTTGTGCTGCTGCTGTGTTTTAGATAACTCTTTTGGGTTTTTTTAGCTCTGCCTGGTTCACTTCAGATTTATCGTACAATTTCATTTGTTTGCCTTGACCTGTTTTTTTTTGTACATAAAGTCCATTATCTATGTTAACCTGTGCATGTCCCCACTATCTGAGTCTGCCAGCCATTGTTGTAACATGCGTAATCTACTTTTTGTGATGCTGATTAAATCTCTAGGCTTTTCGTATTTGGCTGTTGTTTTTATGCATGAGAATGCTTCCAGCAGTTTGTAAGGCTTATTTTGGCCTAAGTGTAAACCTGTTTTCTAAAATTGTTTCAGTAAAACCCTCAGTTTAACCCTCAAAATACTTGTGTATTTTTTTCCAAGCATATTGTTACTAAGAATTTGTATAGCCCAAGCAAGTAGTGTCAGTATTGCAACTGAACTTAATTTGTGTATTTCTATTTCCTTTAAAATTAAAGAAACAACTTTGTTGTTTGTGTTTTGGGAATTTTGACCTGCTGAGATGATTGAAAAATATTGCAGATGGGCCCACACAAAAATAACTGCTGGAGCAAGCAGGAGTGGTCAAAGTGTCTATGGGAGAGGACTGGCATAGGGTTAAACAAATGTTTTGAGTAAAACATACTACATGAGATCTTTTAAGAAAAAAAAAGGACTTCAAAATATTTAGCAGGAGAAGACTGAAATTCTGAGTGCTGATGTAACTCTCTGCCAAGTTCGAGACTCCCTAAAGGCAAGACAGATAGTGTAGGGAATTCTTTCAAGTTTTGCCTCTTGCAAACAGTTTCACTGCAGTGCTAACACAGACTTGCAACTTGCACTATGACTAACATACACACCAATGTTACCAAACACTCCCACGGCATCTACACTCTCTCAGACCAGAGGCTATTCTCTGTCAGTGAACGAAGTCTACGCGAGTGACATGGCTACGCAAAGTGCAGTGCTGCTGAAGCAATCGCTTTCATCCTAACCACCATGTTTCATCTCTGTTTCAGAATTTTCAACACTCTCACTTGGGAGAAATGAAAACATTAAACTGATTTAAAGCGAACTCGGCTGCGTTTCTGCTGCACCACACTTACCGTTTTTATTCTCAACGCCTTTGATTATCACTCTATCACTGTAGTTCTTGGCTACATCTCATCTCTCGGGGTCTTCTGCTGAGAACTCTGAATGTTACTATGGACTCCGACATTTTCACTCCAACTTCTTCTCTTCTCTCAGGCTGACATTACCCGAGGAGCCACCCAGTGCCCCTCCTCAAACAGTCATCGCAAGTGGCCGCACTAATCAGTCCATCATGATCCAGTGGCAGCCTCCTCCGGAGAGCCACCAGAATGGCCTGCTGCAGGGATACATTATCAGGTGAGACTTTACGCTCACACACGCACACACACACCCAGGAGTGTACTCAGCTTATATGGGTCAACTTCAATTCATCTTCAAGTTCTGCATGGAAAGCCAAGCAGCCGTCCCTGCAGGACATGGAATGCACAGCAGTAAATTCAGCAATGTTGAATTAACGCTTACATTGCTCATTCGAGACCAGTTGAACTCTATGCACTGAAAATCGAACTTGAGCGCTGTTAGAGCTAATGTGACGCCAGGGATTTTACAACATACATAAATTTGACATAAGACATATTCACTACCATACAGATCCCAAAAGGCATTGTTTCAATTTCAGAAGTGAGGTTCTACGAGGTCGCAACCCACCTGTCACTTCCTCACACATACACCAAAAGACTGACATTTTTATGCATTTCTATATACGTTTACATAACTGTCTTAAATGGAACAGCTCCATCTATTCTCATATAGCCATACATACCTGCAGCTAATTTCTGATGCTTAACTTGCTAGATTGAATCTATCTAAAAATATAGTACGTCATTTAGGTAAGGCTAAGTTAGGTTTAGATATTCACAAACTGCGTGGAGCTTGCTTTTTACAGCTCATATTATGTTATTGTTACTATGATTGCATACAGAAGAGTAGTATGCTGTATGCTACATGACAGTAATTCTTATCATGATGTTAGAAAGCTAACTTCACGTACAGGAGCAAAAACAATCACGTTCATGCTAGCACCTACGGGTGGCATGGTAGCACAGCGCGTAGCGTTGTCTCACAGCTAGCTCCAGGGTCCCCAGTTTGATCCTGAGCTCGGGTTACTGCCTGCGTGGAGTTTTGCATGTCCACAGGGGTTTCTTCCAGTTTTACCACAACTCCCACAAACATGCCGGTATGTGTATTGGCTACTCTGAATTGCCCCTAGGTGTGAATTAGTGGTTTCAATGCGTTTGCTCCAGTGAAAAATAAAAACGTGACCATTCTAAAATCCCATAAGCTGATACCAAACACATCAAATGTGCAGTCAGATGTCTGATTGTGTTTTTCATATCAGGCTAGTTAAAACCCATGCATGATGGGTTGCAGAATGAAATCAGCCTCTAAAATCTGTTCCAGAGCATGAGTCAATGCTAATGTGGTATTTTCCCGCCATTTCTAACTTCCCCATATTTGCAGCCAAATCTGTCTGTTCTCTCTCTGTCATTGTGCCGCATTATAGATTTCATGGCTGTTTTAATTGACACATTATGCAGTTAACTATGGCTCTTGTCTCTCTTTCTAAATCTCATGGCTGTCAATATAAATACAGTATGTCGATTAGCTGTATGTAAAATGGCTGATAAAGCAACTGTAGAAGGTCATGTGTAATAATTACACATCAGCATATGAATGAGCGAGTGGCTGGCGAGTATGACGTTGGAAATTACATTCTCATTGTCATTAAACTACTGAGCGGTTTATTAGAACGTGCACATAAACACAGATATATGAGAATAAATGAAGAAAAAGCATTAGTGTAGACATTTTTCTAGACCATCTTGAGATGGCTTTGTTCGCCCTGAGAGTTTGTCAGTAAAATTGCACTAATTAACTCCCAAACTAGAAAACTGTAAGGATATTAAAATTACTGCTGAATATTCTCCCATCATTGACTTACTTCTTGTGTCTTTTATTTTTCTTTTTGCTTGATAGATTTGTATTTTTCATATAATTTTTTTTAGCCTTTTCATCTTCGCATTCAGCTAGTAATGATACGTCTCGTCAGAACTGGTTTCTCAGTTCAAAGCACTGACCTACTGTAATGGAAACTAGTATCGTGGTGTCACATATTTCAGCTGGATATTTTATAAATTATTACTTTTATTAATTATATATTTTAAATGTATAATTAATTTATAATTCATTATAAATTATTATTATTATATTTATAAAATATTTTGCCCACTGTTTCCACCTAAAGCTGCCCCATCCCTGGTGAACACTAGGCCCATTACAGGCATAAACATTTGCATGCAGCTGGACTTAATATTTGAAAAACTCCTCAGTTTTACTTCTTAAAAGTCCACAAAATCATCATAGACAAATTAGTTCTACAGAAAGTCAATATATAGTCAATACTAGACACTGTGTTCTGTCTTGTGGTGGTCTCTCAGATGTTCTATACAGAAAACATTTCAAATGAGTCAAATCAAAGTTTATCTACTAGGCTTATTTGTGGATTTTGAGATTTTATGAAAATTATTTGTTATGAACTTGTAAATTAAGATTTGAAATGTTTCAACTGATTGCTTCTGTGTTGGCTTAGGTACTGTCTGTCAGGTCTGCCAGTGGACTGTCAGATTAAAAACATCACAAACCCAGACCAGACCAATCTCCTGCTTGAAGATTTGATCATTTGGACCAACTATGAGATTGAGGTGGCGGCCTACAATGGCGCGGGTCAGGGTGTCTTTAGCCAAAAGGTCACAGAGTGGACCTTACAAGGAGGTGAGTCCTGGCATCGTTTAGTCATTAATTAAATTGGTTGTTAGCTGTCATATGATAGCGGAAAGCTAGCCAGTGGGACTTGGCAAATGACCAAATTGAAAGAAAATGGAATAAAAATCCAAAGCAAACGTGTCCTGCAGCCAGACTCACTGCTTATCCAGAAATCATACCTGCTGCAGGTTAATTATTAACTAAAATCCCATTTTCTGATGCATGCCTTCTTCTGTAATTCGCATTCCATGATGTACAGTCCCCACAGTACCACCAGGGAACGTGCAGGCAGAGGCTGTCAACTCCACCACAGTTCGCTTCACGTGGAGCGCTCCAAGCCCACAGTTCATCAACGGCATCAACCAGGGCTACAAGGTGATCCGTCATTCTGCTGCCCTCTAGTGTTCAGAGCAAAAAAAAAATCACTGTTTCTTTGGCACAATTCATCTCAATAATGCCTCACTGACAGCTGCACAGCACATATTGGCATTTTCTCCCAGGGGACTGAGATGGACTCTGTGCCCTCTGATCTCTTTTTTTCTAGCTTTCTTTTTCATCCTCTCTGTAATCTTCCCCCAGCTGCTGGCCTGGGAACCAGGCCATGAGGAGGACGTGGCCATGGTGACAGTGAGGCCGAACTTTCAGGATAGCGTGCACGTCGGCTACATCACTGGGCTGAAGAAGTTCACCGAGTACTTTACTTCTGTGCTGTGCTTCACAACACCCGGAGATGGCCCACGGAGTCCTCCGCACCGTATCCGCACCCACGAGGACAGTGAGTGTCAGAGTTTTAGACTGAATACATAGCTGGTTTTTTTTTGTGCTGTTAGACTGAATGTCCCAAGTGTGTCTCCAGCCCCAGGGCCTGTGGGACACCTGAGCTTCACCGAGATCCTGGACACATCCCTCAAAGTGAGCTGGAAAGAGCCACATGAGAGGAACGGCATTCTCACAGGTGGCATTATGCTCATGCGCATACACACCCTAGAAACTGCATTCAAACATTAATTAAAATATTGAATATTCAGTNCAACACTTGCACCCACTAGCTTCATATCCTCATTTATTACCTCCATATACCTCCTCTTTGGCCTTCCTCTTCGCATTATGAGTCTATAATATAATACTGTGGGAATGATAAATCGTATAAGGTGAAAATTCATTTCTGTGCTCCTTGTTTCTAAATGTTCCTTTAGAAATGTCAGGGCATTCCACTAACCATATTTCTTAAGCAAAGAAAATCAGAAGTCAATGTCATAATTACATATCCACAGTAATGATTTCTTGTAGCTGATATTTTGTAGCTGATCATGTGTTTTTTTGAAGGTGAAGTGACACATGGAGATCATAAACATTTGACTTTGGATTTATATAAATACTGAGAAAAATCTAACATTTCTGACACATTTTATAGGCTCCGTTAGTATCCTTCTTATCTATGTTCTTTGTTTGCTTATTGTAGGGTACCGCATCTCCTGGGAGGAGTTCAACCGCACCAACACGCGTGTGACACACTACCTGCCCAACCTGACACAGGAGTACCGAGTCACAGGCCTAACCGCCCTCACCACCTATACCATCCAGGTAGCGGCCATGACCTCCAAGGGCCAGGGCCAGCTCTCCTCTTCCACCATATCCTCTGGAGTGCCACCAGGTCAGCCCTAACTCCCACAAACAGCAACAAGCATATGTGTGACCTCATACACCAATTGGTCAAAAGTTTGTTGACACCTAACCATTACATTCATATGTAGGCCTTCCCCCAAACTGTGGCCACAAAGAAGTACACAATTATATCGAATGTCTTTGTATGCTGTAGAATTACAATTTCCCTTCACTGGAAGGGGCCCAAACCTGTTCCAGCATGACAATGCCCCTGTGCACAAAGCGAGCTCCATGAAGGCATGGTTCACCAAGTTTGGGGTGGAAGAGCTCAAGTCTCCTGCACAGACCCCTGACCTCAACCCCCTAAGCATCTTTGGGATGAACTGGAATGGCAGACTTCATGCCAGGTCATCAGTGCCTGACCTCTCTAATGTTCTTGAGGCTGAATGAGCACATATCCCTGCAGCCATGCTCTAAAATCTAGTGGAAAGCCTGCCCATAAGAGTGGAGGATATTATAACAGCAAAGGAGGAACTAAATTTGAAATGGGTTGTTCAAAAGCACATGAGTGTTATGGTCAATTTCCACAAACTTTTGGCCATATAGTATTTTTATGGGTTTTGTTAAACAGATGGTATTTTTTTTCTTAAACAATATCCCCATTCTGTGGGTGCTCATTTTTAAATACAGACTGTTCTTATTTTTTTTCTCTGTTTTGCAGAAATGCCCGGACCACCCACCAACATTGCCATTTCCAACATTGGCCCACGTTCTGTGGCCCTACAATTTAAACCTGGCTACGATGGCAAGACCTCCATCTCCCGCTGGATAGTGGAGGCCCAGGTAATAATATTGGTGCTCTAGGGATGCTGTTACATGCTCGAGGGATGCAGAGCACTTCCAATGTTCCAGTGAAGTACTTTTTTTTTGCCTTTTGAAAAATCAGATCAAGAAAAACAAACATGGACAAAATGGTGGTGCACATTTAGCCTTGTTACTGAGCAAATATGAGATTTATGACATGTTGAACTGAAAATATTTCAGTGCCAATATTCCAGTGTTGTAATATTCATGTAAATAAAAATAACTTTTTTTGAAATTCTCAAAAAGCTATTTTGCGAAGTTAATCAGTATGCAGTATGACAGTCCAACTTGAACTGGATTCAACTTGAACGTCATCCAGCGAAGTCACTCAAGCAGCTCCCGTTCCATTAATTTTTGCCTCCAAAGCAACAGCAAACAAACAACAAATCTTTATTAAAACCTATGATAATAATAAAAAACCTTTCTAGAATAGTTCAAGCTAGCAATCTAGACTAATTAGTTAGCTCTGAACAGCATGTTTTCTGTAAAAAAATGCTTAGTGTGAAAGTACCTGTGATGAATCTGCATGTGTGTCTGTGTATTAGCTTCATACAAAGTGACTATGAATTCATCTGTTTCTTTATTCCATTCTCTCTCTCTCACGCAGATCGGCGTAATAGGGGAAAATGAAGAGTGGGTCATGGTCCATCAGCTGGCTAATGAGCCTGATGCACGTTCTCTCATAGTAGAGGGTCTCAACCCATACACCTTCTACAGGTACACTCACTTCTTTCTGAACCATCTGCACACTCCAGCTTCTCTTGCTTAGTCACTGCTCATTGAACTGTATTTTAGGTTCCGAATGCGTCAAGTAAACATAGTTGGCACCAGTCCTCCAAGCCAACCCTCTAGGAAAATCCAGACTTTGCAGGCACCACCAGACATTGCTCCTGCCAACGTCACCCTCCGCACAGCCAGCGAAACCAGCCTCTGGCTCCGATGGGTGGTAGGTGAACTTCTGAAGAATTAGAGATGTCTGACTGCGCTCAGTGCTCTTGCTCTATTCTCTGTTCAGCACATACATGTTCTCTGGTCTTCTTTTTTATACATATATTTTAAAATACTATATATTATGCCTTATAATACACAATATATGAACAATATTTGCCAACGATGGCAGTTGTGTATGTGCAGAGATCATTATTAGATTTTGTTTTACCTCATTTTTATTTTTAAAATGATACACACATAGTCTTAATTATGATGTTTGATTCATAAGAGTAATGTGTTGCAGCCCCTGCCGGAGTGGGAGTACAACGGTAATCCGGAGCTGGTGGGCTACAGGGTGCAGTACTCTCGGGCTGGTTTGAAAGGAGGAGTTCTGTCCCACATCATCTCTGACAGGCAGGAGCGAGAGTTTACCATTGAGGACCTGGAGGAGTGGACTGAGTATGAAGTACGTGTGCAGGCCATCAATGGCATCGGGGCGGGACCGTGGAGTCAGCCTGTTCATGCCAGAACCAGAGAATCAGGTGAGAGAGTCCTTACTTCTTTCCTCTTTATCCTATAATTTCATTCTCTCATAGTTTAATCTGAGTTGTTAGTAATGTGAACAATTGGACAAATGGTGGTGGCTTTTGTGCGGTACAAAAAATGAAATCATAGTAATAAAAATATCTCAAATATGGGAAAATTTGTCTAATACTGTCATTATGAGATTATTCTATGAGTTTTTTTTTCTATATTTGTGTTCATTTCTAGCTTGATTTTCTTTTGGTAAATGTTTTTGCTTATATAAAGCATTTCTACAAAGAAGCAATTGTAGACTATGAGTAAAAACATCTATAAATAGGCTTAATAAATCTATCTTTCATCTCATAATGAAAAATATATTTAGATTAGATACATTTGCCTATATACAAAATATTTACATCTGCTAAAATATTATTATTTATAGTGTAGCCTCATTATATTTTAAATTGGAGCCACAGAAATATTAAGCTGCTATATGCCATAATTGTTAATATGGATTTTGGTTGCAGTGCCTTCTAGTGGACCAGCCAATGTGTCTGCCTTTGCCACGACCTCCAGCAGTATCCTGGTTCGGTGGGGTGAGGTGCCAGAAGCTGATCGTAATGGACTCATACTGGGCTACAAGGCACTGCAGATATTAATCACTCCTTTGTTAAAAAGTAATTTTGGAGGAAAAGGTTGAGAGCTTCTTGCTAAGGAAAGTGTATGAGAGTCCCTGCTCTATCTATCATAGGTAGCATACAGAGAGAAAGACTCTGATTCATCATTCCGCTTCTGGATGGTGGAGGGGAACACCAGCCACAGTGTCCAACTGACCGGACTAGACAAGTATGTCCTCTACGAGATCCAGGTTCTCAGCTTCACACGCATAGGAGACGGCGTACCCAGCTCACCCCCACTCCTAGAGCGCACACTGGATGATGGTAGGAGACTATTTCCAGACTCTAGACATATTTTCCTTTATGGGAAAATTGCTTTGCGCCATGTTTCTTGCTGTAAATTTGTTGTAACTTGGTGAGTTATTGCTTGCAGTTCCTGGGCCTCCAGTAGGAATTCTTTTTCCTGAGGTCAGAACCACTTCAGTGCGACTCATCTGGCAGCCCCCTGCTCAGCCCAACGGCATTATTCTCGGTGAGTTTTTGTATCTATGATTATCAGAAACCAATATTTGTCATTCCATGTGTTTTTTTATGTTTTGTGTCACTGTCCTCTTGATCATGTGATATGTGATCTCTTATATCTCTTTTAGCTTATCAGATCACTTACCGTCGAAACTCCTCCAACAGCAACTCGGCCATAGTAGATGTGCTCAGTCCCAGTGCACGGCAGTACACAGCTAGTGGACTGAAACCGGAGAGTGTTTACGTGTTCCGCCTAACGGCCCAGACCAGAAACGGCTGGGGAGAGGCTGCTGAGGCCCTGGTGGTCACCACAGAGAAGAGAGGTGCACAAGGCAGACATATTGAATATTTAAATTAGGGCTATCAAAGAATTAAAATAGCTCACAGCTCCAGGGTTCCTGGTTGGCTCCAGAGGTGAGGACACTGTCTCTGTGGAGTGTTGCACATCTTCCACATGATCACATGGGTCCTCCTAGTTTCCTCCCACCATCCAAAAACATGACAGTAGGTGGATTGGCTACTCTAAATTGCCCCTGAAGGTGGAAGTATGTGTGCATACTGCCCTCTGATGGATTTAGCACCCTATCCAGGATCTGCCGTATCTGCTTGCCAAGATTCAGTGCAACTCTGACCAAGATAAAGTGGTTATTGAAAAGGAATTAACGATTCATTAATTTAAATTATAACACAAAGTTAGCCCTTTGCAGCATTCGTCATCATTTAATCCTAAGAAGTTCAGAAGTTTTTATAGGATATAATAAAAACAAATAATTACTATTAATATATTAACTTAATTAATTTAACTTGACCACCCTAATTTAAATACATCTGTCTTCCATTGTGCAAAAGTCTTAGGCAGAAATGCTGTAGAGCAAAGATGCCTTCAAAAATAATGGAATTAAATGTTTCTACATTTAAGAAAAATACTGTAAAGACTAGTAAACAGTAAAAAAGTAAGTCAATAGTTGGTGTGACAACCTTTTGCTTAAAAAACAATAAAAGTAGTAGTCTCACAGAAGCAGCCACAGTTCTTCTGGAGACTTTGTCGCACTTGCTTCTTATTTTTGCACCAAAACCCAGCAGCCTTCATTATGATTGGCTGGAAATTGGTCTCTTACATAAAATGCTGCTTTCTTTATTAACATACAAACATTTTTCTGTAACATTTAATTTTGTGCTGGAAAACTAATGTTTGAAAATCTAAAATGTTTTTGTACTGACTCGTAATGTAGAACTCAAAAAATAAATATGTATAACAAAGCTTGTACAAAAAATAGGGTGGCTAATACTTTTGCACAGTACTGTACGTTACATATTTAATTAATAGTTATCCATGGTATTCCGTCAAATAATCATGGTATTAACCCTTTCCTTCTCAGCTCGCCCCCAGCCCCCGAGTCGTCCTGTAGTGCCTCAGGAGGATGTTCAGCCTCGTAGTGTGCTGCTGACATGGGAACCAGGCAGTGATGGTCTGTCTCCAGTGCGCTACTACACCGTGCAGTACAAAGAGCTGCCCAGCATCCACTGGATCGTCCACTCAGCATCAGTCAACCATGAAGCCAACTCCTATATAGTGGACAAGTAAGTCAGCACTCTTACCTCATTAGTCTACTGCTGTCAGCTGACATGTTATTGTTGAGAAACCTGACCAGAACTTTTGTGCTCTTTACAGACTCAAACCTTTCACTTCATACCAGTTCCGTGTTAAGGCTACTAATGACATAGGAGACAGTGAGTACAGCGAGGAGAGCGAGGCTATCACCACTCTGCAAGATGGTAAGCTCATTCTGAATCAGAATTGTAAATGAAAATCTGAACCTGAAGTAGTTAGACATCATTAATGCCATTGCACTTACTGGAATTGTGTAAAGAATATGTGATGTGCTGGATGTGGTATGTGAGAGCATTTTGTTCTGTTAAAGGAAAAATCCACCTTGCATGTCAATATTTATAATCAGTCATGATTCAGTTCTGAGTTAGCCTGTTAGCTTTAAAAATGTAAAAGTTTTCACTTTGGCTAAAGGTGTACTACATTCCCCACAATGCTATTCATCTATCTGCTGGTAGTGGTCCCAATGGGACTTCATTTCCACCTAAAGAGAACGATGCAGCAGTGCTTTAATCCTTTAGTCTGTCCAGCTCTATCACCTCTTCATCTGTACACTCTGCTCAAACAGATCAGCCTTCAAAGCTTCAATTTTTCTGCTAATACCATCATCAGTGCCATTGTGCTTATCATCTTGTAGATCGCTAACTAGCTGAGACGAGTCACCTCCATAACTCAGCCCAACTGTGTTGAATAGCTGCACTGCATTCTGGAACTTTAAATTAAACATTTGCAGTCTTTACTACTTCTACAGTATACTGGATTTCTCATTAATATGACACTGAGCATCACTGAAAAAATTTGAGAAAAGAAGCTCTTGCTTTTTTGTTTTTCAGGGTTATCAATGAAACCTGACCTTTATCCTTTAAGTTTGTTAATATTTCCTCTCCTATATAACACCATTAACTGTGCTAGCAATGTCTTCCTGTGACTGTTAATTTCTCAAGAGTATAATGAAAATACAGCACCAGCCAAAAAAAATTGCGCCAGAACTTCTAAGCACATCACAAATATTTTCAGTTTATATATTATAGTATTTTAGTGTGGACTTTTCCTTTAATTCTATAGACCCATAAGTGTTGAGTTCAGTTGCAGTTCAGGAGCTATTTTATGTTTATGTTCTCACAGCCCCAGACAAAGCCCCCACAATCATCTCCGTTACACCGCACACTACCACCTCTGTGCTGCTCCGCTGGAAGGTAACGCTCCAACTGCCTCTGTTCACTGTTATTATGGGAATCACACAACTAACAATCATGTCAGTAAAGGACTAGATAGTCGAATCTGATGGTCTATTATGGACTAATCTGCAGACCCCCTCTGAGGAGCAGATCAATGGCATCTTGCTGGGGTTTCGGATTCGATACAGAGAGCTCCACTACGATCGCTTGCGCACCTTCACTGTCCGCACCGTCAACAACCCAATGGCTAGCTGGGCCGAGCTCACAGGTGAGTCCAAATTTAACCTAGCAGGATGAAATTGTCTTCATAGCATCGTGGCTTCTCAAGTCTTTGAGTGAGAAAGATGCAGTTTGCTTTTTGTAAATAATAAATAAATAAAAAACAGGTTTATCTTGTTTCCTGGCGCATTGTTCAGCCTATAGTTATAGTTATATACAGTTGTGTTTAAACGTTTGCATACCCTCAGAGAATTGATAATATATGTGCCATTTTTAAAGATTTTTGTGAGTGAGCAGGCAAAACACATTTCTTTTATTTCTTATGGGATTCATATTCAACTGTAGGTTATAACAGAATGGCATAAAACCAAACATGGCAACAAAGAAAAAAAATGAAATGACCCCTGTTCAAAAGTCTCCATACCCTTAGTTCTTAATACTGTGTATTGCCCCCTTTAGCATCAATGACAGTGTGCAGTCTTTTGTAATAGTTTTCTGTGAGGCTCCAAATTCTTGCAGGTTGTATAGCTGCCCATTCTTCTTGGCAAAATGCCTCCAGGTCATCCAAGGTCTCCAAAGGTCACTCCAGAACCTTCAGCTTTTTCTGCTGTAACCACTGGAGGGTCAGCTTGGCCTTCTGTTTGGGGTCATTGTTCTGGAAAGTCCGAGAGCGTCCTGTACACAGCTTTCATGCAGAAGAACGCAAATTGTCTGCCAGTATTTTCTGATAACATGCTGGATTCATCTTGCCATCATTTTTCACAAGATTCCCTGTGCCTTTAGAGCTCACACACCCCCAAAACATCAGTGAGCCACCACCATGCTTCACAGTGGGGTTGGTATTGTTTTCACTATAGGCCATGTTGACCTCTCTCCAAACATAGCGCTTATGGTTATAACTATAAATCTCCATTTTGGTCTCTTCACTCCACATCACATTGGCACAATGAGCTCATTTTTGCTCAAGTATCGTCATATTGTGCTCCTTGAAACAACCACGCCGTCTTTTTCCAGAGCAGCCTGTATTTCTCCTGAGGTTACCTGTCGGTTTTTCTTTGTATCCCGAACAATTCTTCTGGCAGTTGTGGCTGAAATCTTTCTTGGTCTATCTGACCTTGGCTAACTTGACTTCCTAATAAGTGATTGAACAGTACTGACTGGCATTTTCAAGGCTTTGGATATCTTTTTACATCCTTTTCCATCTTTATAAAGTTTCTGCTCCCCATGGCTCAGTATCTAGCCTGCCCAATGCATCCATGTGAGCGCTAACAAACTCATTGACTATTTATACAGACACTAATTGCAATTTAAAAAGCCACAGATGTGGGAAATTAACCTTTAATTGCCCTTTAAACCTGTGTGTGTCACCGTGTGTGTCTGTAACAAGGCCAAACATTCAACGGTATGTAAATTTTTGATCAGGGCCATTTGGGTGATTTCTGTTATCATTATGATTTAAAAAGAAGACAAACAACTATGTGATAAATGGCTTCATATGATCACTATCCTTAAATAAAAGACAATACAACTGTATGCCTGGGAAAACCCATCACATGGCCAAAGTTTGAAATGATCCAGTAGTTCTAGTAGTTGAAAAGTGAAAAAGGAGAAAATTGCATTTAAAGATTAGATCCCATTTGCACTGAAATACACCACATGTAACTTTTTTATCTCTACATATAATCTAATCTACTTATGGAAAAACAACATTAATGCCAAATTTTAAAGAATTGTAAATTAACAATAGGAAATGAGTTTCTCAAACTAATAGTCGTAGTAGGTGTACATAGTAGTGGACTCCATCTTCAGTGAACATCGTAAATACTCGGAGTAGTTCGTTTCTTCCCTGGACTGATCACTGAAATAATCACTGATTAATGCAGTCTTCTCTCTTCTCTTTAAAAGCTTTGTCTGCTGTCATCTGTACAGAATGTAAAAGCTCTCTTCTCTGTGTTGATGATGATGGTGTGACGGCGCAGGAACATCGTAGACATTTGGACAGCTGGTGTCTGATTGCAAACTGTATAACTTAGCCTCATGCCCATTTCACTTTGGCACATACCAAGGCAAAAGATTTGATCAGATCCTGATAATCATTGCGTGAGAAAAGCACACTTAGCTAGCAAGGTTTTAGACATCGTTAGGCAGACTGGCTGTACACTACTGTGTTTGTTAAACTGGCTCCTTACCCAACTCGAAGGCGAGGTTCGAAAGTAGCCTAAATAAACACATTTTCACGTGATTGTGTTCAGATTTTCTTAAAATAGAGATGCCAAGATATATTACTGGCAGAAAATATTCAAAACCAAATCCCTTAGTTATCCATTTTCAAGAATTTAGCCACAGCAGCATCCGACAGGTTTTCCCAGACCACCGCATGTATAGGCGAGATCAGTTTTCATTACTGTCTGAGTGAGTGATGTACAGAGTGACAATTCTGACATTTTGTTTAGACACAATTCAACACACAGTGAATAAAATGTCTTATTAATGTCTCCTAGTCAGTTCAAAACTTACTTGGCCCTGTTATGGCTTTAATGTAGAGCTAAGGGGTAACTGCATGCGGCACATGAGGCCCAGGAGATGCTGCACTGTTTAATACTTAAGTGCCTCTCTCAATCAATGATACAAATGCATAAACATGTACAACAGAGCAGTGTGATGAATAAAAAATTGAATCTCTTACTCATATTTCTTTGCTGGGTCTGTGTGCAATCCTGGGATTGCAACTGCTTTGTCTCATTAACACGCAAGTAATCAAAGCTGTTCCATGGCTCACGGCTTTGTGTTTGTTTCCGAGGTTGGACTGCAGCCACTGCACAAGCTTGTGCCAATAAGCTGCTCTTACATCTCACAGCTTTTCACTAATGCACTAATCCAAATTCTTCCCTTTTCTCCTGTCTGTGTTTCACCTTCTCCCTGCTTGGCCCGCTTTTCCTGGTATGACCTTCTCTGCTCCTGCCATTCTCAGCTCCCTATAGTATCAGGAACCTGAGTGAGTCGTCACTCACCCAGTATGAACTTGACAGTAAGTCTCAAGACTGTCCCTCTGTCTCTCTTTTGTCACACAACTCTTTCATCCCACATTTTAAAAAAACATGTTTAAAAACTTAAAATTCTTTCCTCTAAGTTATATCTGTAAACCCACAGATAAATAAAATTTTATATGGTTCTATCTGCTACCAATCATCCACGATGAAAATAGGATGATGAACACAATTATCAGGAGGAAACCTTAGCTATACGTACAAAATAAATGTAAGATTGTCTTTTCTGAACTTCGGAGTCATACCGTTGCTGCAGGAGAAACGAACTTTTAGCTGTAGATCTTCTGCATATGCTCTTTCAGAGTAATACAAAGTAAGTGTTCAGTGCAGGTCCTACTGTGTTCATATTCTGTACATTAGAAAGTCTTGAGCACAGCAGAAAGTTAATACTGTGGCTACCATCACATAACATTAGCATTAAATATTACTGATTATACATGCAGTACATGCACTGTGCTTAATAAACTGAACTTTCCACTGCAAATGAGTCTGAAGTTGGTTTTAATCAGCTGAAAATGTCTTTCTCTACTGAGTTTGACCATTTATTAGTTATATCATGAGATTACGAGATGGCTTAATAAGAAGCCTTACCAGATCAAACAATATTTGATTTTACAGAATAATAAGGTTCTAGCTGTGCTTGGCTAGTGTTCAGAAAATCTCATTTCTAAATTGTCTCAGAATTTCGAGCTTGTACATTGGAAGTGAATTTAAAGTGTGGACTAAATTGAGCTGTAAATGTAAATTTCAGCGGTTTAGAGTTTTGCTAGATGGAATGTTATGGAGCTGGGAAGCTGACAAATGTATTTGAATATGCATTTTATATATTTGAATTATATTATATATAAAGTGTCACGTTCCATTTTTGCTGATGTATTTATTTGTTTTTGAACTTGCTAGAGGTAAGATTTTTAATTTAATCATATTTAATTTGTATATCAAAACCTTAAGCTTTCATTTCAAATTTTAGGCAAATCTTACCCCTAGCAAGGTCGAAACAAAGAAAACATCTTAGAAAAAATAAATTTATTAAATATGCCACAGAGCAAATACATTCATTTAATGTGATGTGTACATTCAGATAATTTGTCAGCTTCCAAGCTCCAGAGAATGTCAAAACGTTGATGCTTCCTATATTAAAACAGCTCTTCACCCAGATGGAACCTCGTAATACTTAAGATCACAATGTATCAACACTAAAATGTTTCAAAACGTTACGATTTCCACACAAAAATACACACAAACAAAACAGGTAACGTCTAGACTCATTTGTGTTCGCGATACTGATCAGACTCAGTGTGTACAATGCCGTTGGGGAAGGACCCATCAGCACACCACAGGAAGTGTTTGTAGGAGAAGCAGGTGAGCATCTCTCACTCCAGGCCAGAACCTCCACCTTATCACCACTACAGGAATGAATATCCACTTCAAGTCAGAGGTTTTTTTTTATTCACTGTGCCAATGCTGAGTTTGATGCTCATTTCTGTATTCACTAGTGCCAACTGCTCCACCGCAGAACGTCGCTGTTCAATCTTCCACTGCGACCCAGCTTGATGTCACTTGGGATCCTCCTCCGCTGGAAGCTCAGAACGGAGACATTCAAGGCTACAAGGTGGCCGTAACCTTTATACCAGCCGCAGAACTTTATGACCTTGCAAGCAGTTCATTTAATAACATTTTTCATCCGGAACTCACTTAAGGGAAAATTATGATCTTCCAATCAGTTCATTTAACATCTTTAGCTCAGAAACCCTTTTTGCACATTTGTCATTTGTCTTTAAAGCTGTGCTTCAAAGGAGCTGATTTAAAATTAGATGTCTCTGTTGCTTTACAAATTGCACATTATAATAGAATATAAAAGACCTTTATGCCAGTTTTGTAGTAACGTGAAGGTTGAATCTATTCCCTTCTGTGTGGATTGTTTTTTTTTGTTGGCTTTTGTGCTTTTTATTTTAATCCACTTTATTTTTCCCTTTTCCTTTTGTCTGCCTGATTAAATTACAAAGGAGCCATTCAGTGATAGCCGTTTGTGAAATCAGATGGGAGGCTAAAATCCAATATCTGTCAATAGCTCAATAATGAAACACTTAGAGTTGAGCAATGCATTAAATCATGAGGTCTCAGTGATGCCGTAATTAGAATGATGTGAGGCAAGCTTTCACACACAGTTAAAGGCAGACAGGCAGCTGCATTTGTGATTTTCAATTTCTTCAAGGGTTTTAAGTTAAATGCTGTACTGGCTTCATGTGTTTCCTA
The DNA here is from genome assembly GCA_037577455.1 of Pangasius macronema. NCBI lineage: Eukaryota > Metazoa > Chordata > Actinopteri > Siluriformes > Pangasiidae > Pangasius > Pangasius macronema. The sequence goes on from CM074957.1 coordinate 9,827,507, forward strand.
CAAATACCAAATATGGTCAACAGAAAAACTGAACTTCTTTTGTTCAAACCACAAAAAACACTAAACTTACAGTTCTGCCATGTGTTATTTAGTGTAATTTGTACTTTGATTGGACAATGTGTGCTTAGTCCATCTACGTTTAGTTTCTCCTCCAAAGGCATTTTGGGGAAAAAAGAATGATGGAGTAAATAATCCCCTTGATTCATGTTTATTACACCCATGACTATTTTCACAAGCGTCTTCTCGGTCACTGCACTACAGTGCAATACCTATGCAGTCACTTTGCTTGACTTTTTATAATCGGGTTTATGTGTGTGTCATCCCCGTAAAGGCTCTGTATATTCACCTGGACATGACTGTTGCTGTATGAATCTACAGTCTGGGTTAGAAAGAAATCAGTTCCAGCGTTACTTCTTCATACCATTCTGTGTATTTTCTTATGACCGTATTTGGTGCTGTTGTGCTTGCTTCCACAAAAGTCCTACGAGGGCGGTAGGACTCGAGTCCAGTCTTGAGACATTTTCTGTATTGACTTGGACATACTGGCATTTTTTTTTACTTAGACTTGTCTCTCATCTTGCCATTTCTTTTCGTATGCACAACATATGACAAGAATTAATTCCTTCAATCTAATAATTGTCACAATGCATAAATGAAGCCAAGTATTTAAAGTAAAAGCTTGGCCTTGAAAAGGATTTGATCCTTGACTCATTTGTACTCTATCTCGATTTGGCTCGATTTTAACCCCCTTATGACTGGACTTCTCTTGGTAATGGCAGTCCTAGATCAAAATAATGCACCTTAAGTCATCTGTTAAAAGCAAATAATCTGATGTGGATGCAAAAAAAATGTAACAGTGTATTGATGTCTTTTTAACGGACAGCCACCCCTGGAGTCAGGGCATGTGAACAGTAATAAATAGATATAATAAATGGCTGTGTCTTGCATTATAATGAGTCAGAGCTTCTGTCCATTTAACAACTGTATGGGCCTTAGGCATGTGTGATTGCAAATTATAATATACTAGATCTATTTAATTATACAGTACATGTTCATTCTACTAAAACTACTCATGGCATTGTTTTTCCAATTAATAGTTTGAGAAATGAACAAGTAATAATTTAGCATTTTTGCATTATGTTTGTTACTAATCATTAAAATGAATTAAAAGTGGTAATTGGGCTTCTTGTACTAGATAACCAAATTTCAGATTACATGTCTACCTTCATCTGAATCTTATGGCCCTGTATACGCTCTTTCTTTTCACAGATATATTACTGGGAGTTCCAGCTACAGAATGAGACAGAGAGACTGCGATGTGAGAAGGACGGACTCGACCCCCACTTCGACTTCTTGGACTGTCCGATGTGGTGAATGAACTAATCACACCGACGCTTCAATGCAGCCGGGGACGGCCCTCGCTCTCCAGCCACCAGAGGGCGCACTCAGCAAGCAGGTACACCACCATAGCATAGAACGCTACCACCAACTGCCCCTCTGACCACCATGACTCAGAAATAATACACTTTGTGACTGGGAAAATGTAAATCTTTTTGTGCCCACATTCTTCCCAGAGCTTCCTGCTGTTTAGATTGTGGGTATTCAATACAAGAGGTCACATTTTACTGAATGCATGACTGCTATGATACTGAAGGACATGAAGGAAATGTCATCTTAAGGTTCTTTCTGGGGCCTTTTAATGGGATTTGACAGTTTCAGAAGGGCTTTTGCCATATTTTGATGTGAAGACTAGAGACAGAGAAGGAAGCATATGACAGCATGGTAGTGGGAATTTGATCATTTGGGCAGCATGTGGTGTGGGTCTTGGCAGGACCATACAATAGGAGCTGTGTTCTTGCTTCCCCATGCTCTCCACTAGGGTCTCAGCAGAAAAAGAGCTTTTTTAAAATAAATTCCTCTAGCCATTTCCTCTCCCTCAAAGACTTTGACAGTGTAGTAGGGAGGTGATGGCAGGAACCGATTCTAGGCCATCATGGAGTTGAGATCCTGGGATGTAAGCCAATACAAGCTTCTCTATTTCTTTTTCTAAAAGAAATTGGCATTACTGAAAGATTAGCCAGATCCAAGATAGAAAATGATACATTTCTAAAACAAATGTGAAAGTACTTTTAAACTTTAAAACCTTGCTTATTGAAGTCGCTGGCTCATGCACAAGTCCTCTGCTCAAAACCACTCCTCAAAAACACTGAAAGCATCAAGTAAGATGCGCAAATTCCTTTTCTCCATTGAACCTTGAGTGTACTTAGCTTGGGTTTACAGAAGACTGTCTTGTTCTGCTTGTGAGAAAACAATCAATACAGTAATGAAGTCTGTGGCCTTGTGTGTTTTTTTTGTTCCCTTGCAGCCCCCAGTGCTCCCAGCTTTATCCACTTCAGTGAGCTTACCACTTCTTCTGTCAACATGTCCTGGGGAGAGCCCAAACATCCCAATGGCATAATTGAGGGCTACCGCCTGATCTATGAGCCCTGCACACCCATCGATGGTGAGAAACTCAAACCTGTTTACTGAGATATATTACACTTAATATACATGTATGTATGCTTAATTTACACTTGATTTTATTCACTAAAGCCCAATCCCAAAATTGGTCCAAGCTGTGCTCTCTTCTGTGAAGGAAAAGCATGTAATAGATGGCATACTTTAGCTAATTTTTGCCATCTGCACCATGTCATGTCATGGCATTAATCAAGGTATGTTTTAAACACATGTTAAGGAATAGATTCCTGGGTAATTGTAGGAAGAATAAGAGAATTAGGGCCAAGGGTCATGGTTTAGTAAGGGCTTCAGAGCATTTCGGTCTAGAAGAGAGACAGTTGTGAAACTTTACTGTTTGCACAGGGTCGTTCTCTAAACTGGAGTAAAACAGCTCCATGCTCTATCATATTACATGTATGTATGTGCTGTATGTGAACTCTTATTCTCTCGCTACTGCATGTATCTAGATTTGTAGTGTCTCCTTTACAGATTCCTCTCCTCACACTCCAGGTGTCAGTAAAGTTGTTACAGTGGACGTAAAAGGCAGCGCCCCCCTCTGGATGAAAATTAAAGACCTGGCTGATGGGGTGACCTACAACTTCCGCATCCGTGCCAAAACCCTGACTTATGGTCCAGAGGTGGAGGCCAACATCACCACAGGGCCAGGAGAAGGTCCAGTTGTCTGAGCTTTTATTCTGTTTTACATCATTTGTTTTAGGTCACTTTTTATAAGTGTTGTTGTTGTTGTTGTTGTTTTTGTGTACAGGTGCTCCTGGGCCTCCAGGTGAACCATTTATTTCACGGTATGGCACAGCACTCACGCTCCACTGGACAAGCGGCGACCCTGGCAGAGCACCCAAGTGTGCTATGCAGTATCTTCGGTCCGGTAGACCATGCAGGATTTTATTTGTCTCTTCACCTGATTCCAAGTCTTTAATTTCAAAACAATGGCTCAGTGGCACCAGGACCCAGATTTACCCTGCAAAATGAGTAGTGCCTTATATATGAATATATACCTTCATGCACTCAACACATTAAATAGGCTAAATATATTAGAGTAATATATAGTAATATGTGAGATTAATTGTAGACCCTCTGAAACACTAACTCTGACAATAATACTATAGAATAAATATTCATGCTTACACATGAAGAAATAATAAAACCCTATCAATAGAATTTAATCATGTTGCAATTCATGTGTCTAGAAATTCATGATGCTTAGCTTTGAATTGAATGGGAAATCTGATCATGCTCTTTGTTTCTAATGCTTAAGCTAAGAAGGCTTTGTACTTTTGTTTGTTAATACCTCACCACACAAAACACATTGTTGCCCCTTTCATCTGCTAAAAGTAAACCTGTATTTAATATGGTTACTGGAGTATTTTCATTTCAAAGCTATTCTGTGAAAAAGCTACCAGACTGCTACGTTTCCTCCCAACTCCCAAAAACATGCCAGTAGATGGATTTATCATTCTAATGCTGCATTTGACTTAACTCACAAGTGGGAAGTTGGATTTATTTTATTTTTTGACCTCTCTGCATTCACTGGGAAACAGCAATGAAAGCTTGTCCTTTTTCCTTTGAGCACTAAAAGCTCATGAAATAGCAACAAGGTAGCTAGCTAATGACAGAGATATGAGTGATCTTTAATGCTAATGTTCACAGTATTTATCTTTTCAAAACAGTGAACTGTATGATCAGTGTTATAGATTTAACCGACTGATGTGTCTGTATGTTGATTGATCTAAAGCAAATGTGAGTATAATCTCATTTAAAAGTAAAAAGAGAAAGATATTTTCTGCACTGTTGACTGTTGTTCCAAGTAGGAATTCCCAGTTGAGGAATTCCATCTGGGTTTTATTTTTTTCTTAGTTTTACAATGTCAGAGGTTGGAAATTTTGAGTTACCAGCTTTGCAGCATATACTTCTCTTGTTAAGGAGTCTGTGTGTGTGAGTGTGTGTGTGTGGTGCTCTGTGATGGGCACAGGGTGTGATACAGGGTATATCCCTGCCTCGTGCCCAGTGTTCCCGGGATAGGCTCTGGATCCACCTTAACCCTGACCAGGATAAAGTAGTTACAGATGATGGATTAATGGATATACAAGTAAAACCAGATGCCCTTTAAAAATTAAACCATACCATCTGATTCTGTATCATTCTAAAGGAAAAGTGAAGATTTGACGGAGAAGAAGAACAATCTTGTGGTTGACGTGGTCTTAGGCTGGCCTACTGGTTGAGAACGTCACAAGATCAGTTATTAGAAGACAAAACAGGATGAAAACTGATGACAAAACATCCTCATAGTTATTGATATGTGTTTTCAATTGCCTACAGATGAAGGATTGTGGGATATCCTTATCAAAGACATTCCCAAAGAGGTGACATCATACACCCTGAATCTGGACATGCTGCGTGAAGGGGTCACCTATGATTTCCGGGTCATTGCGGTCAATGACTATGGATATGGCTCTCCCAGTGCTCCCTCCCCTTCCATAGCTGGTGAGGAAAGTTTGACCACTCTATACCTTTTTCTTAAATTATATAATGTTTCCATATGTTTGTTTACAAAGTGTGTCAATGTGGTATTATTTCTTGAATTTCCAGCTCAGAAAGCCTCCCCCTTTTATGAGGAGTGGTGGTTCCTGGTGGTGATAGCACTCGTAGGACTGATCTTCATCCTCCTGCTTGTCTTTATCCTCATCATCCGTGGACAGAGTAAAAAGTACACCAAGAAGACTGATTCAGGTACAACAGGAAGCAAAACAGCATTCTCGTCTGAGTCTGACACTCCTGCAGAAGGGACAAAATGGATGTATTCTATAAGGTGTGAGTGTCCAGTCTTACCTGGTAAGGGCAAGTGGAGCTGCAGTCACTGGCTCCTGATTGGTTGGAAAGAAAACCTGCATCCTCAGCGGCCCTTTGCAGATAGGATTGGGACTCTGCGTAGGGTTTGGGAATGCGACACTGTTGTGATCCATTGGGCTACAAACAGTTATGATGCTGTAAAGCAACATGACTAGATAGCTTATAGATGATTCAATAAACGATTATTTTATATGACATCTAAGGTAAGGAAAAGTTTTTTGCCATTAGTATAAACTTTTACAAACAATTTCATTTTACGCTTGTCTTATGTGGAGCTAAAAGAGGGACACGTTAAAGTCTCTCTTGTGAAAGGGAGCCACCAAATGACTTAATTTATTAAATTTCTTAATTTACATAATTTACTAAATGCGCATCTGTTAGTAATTTTCATGAACAAAACTTTGCATCAGTTTCTCTCTCTCTCTCTCTCTCTCTCTCTCTCTTTCTCTCTCTCTCTCTCTCTCTCTCTCTCGTCCACACTGTCTCTGATAGCACAATTCTATAGTTAGTTCTTTTTCTATGATGAAAACTTTAACAGATTAGCTAAAATAATAGCTAGGAGTAGATGCTGCATTACTTCACTCTCAGCTCCAAAGTTTCATTAGTTTCTGTAACTGAGTTTAACATTCATTCTGCTGTTAGATTTATGACTATGGATGAGCTCAAGGCCTGTAACAGCTAAACATACATTACACAGCTAGCTTACTTTCACTGGTTTAACAGATCCCACTTCAGCAGAGTGTATTTATAGTATCTATAAATCCTATAACTGTCCGTTTGTGACTTCTAAATGAGCTTCTGGTGGTATGATTATTTAAATTTTCAAATGTTTGTATTCTGAAGTACGGTGTGTGTCCCTTTTTTTTAATTCTCCTCTGCAGACTTCCAGAAGGCGACTTTTAAGGAAAATTTCCCAGTCAAGGCCACTAGACTTGATAATCACACCAGATTGATAAGACTAGTCTGCTTGCTTCTTTATGAATTATTTTTATTATTTTATTATTTAAATTTTTTCACAAAAGTTAGCAAGCTACTGTTTTTTTTCTTCTGGAAGATGTGATACACAATATCACAGGCTAGTTATAGTGTTACTGAATGTCAGTAAACTTACCCCCTGCCCTGCAAGACACAAATAACCCCACTTTATTAGAGGTAGTTTGGAGGCATTTTATTTTGCATTTGCTTTGACCTGAGTTGCTGTAGCTGGCAGTAGTCCTAGGCAGATAGTCAGAATAAAGTATGATCTCTTCCAGCCTGCACTCCATAAATCTCCCTGTTCTGATAATCACTTTTAAGGTCGTCCTGACTAAAATAACTGTTCGGTGAACCAAGTCGGTTTACAGGAAGGTAATTGGCTCTGGTACTTGTACTTTTTAAAATATGTTTACTCTAGTTTAAAAAAAAAAGCACATCCTTTGCTTGTATCTTAGCATACAACATAATCACTTACATTACGGTCCCTTCCTGGATAGAACTAACCCATATGGTGCAGGGCTCTACTGCGGTTAGGGTTAGCTCCTATACACTTTTTTCAAGTTCATTTTTCACTCATGTCAAACAGAGAAAAAAGTACGCTATGTGAGATTTTCCCTTTTGGGAGTAAAAATTCATTCAGTATCAAAATCACTGCCATTGATAGATATTTTGGTGTGCATATAGAGAAATAATGGGAGCCCACATCTGAAGACCTTGGGTATAATTACATTTCAACCACGTTTTATTGTGCATTATTTTGCAAATGTACCTATTTCGGGGCAATGCATTCAAAGATTACTAAAAGAATATGGAACCCTGACCATCATACCCACATGTGTGTCTTGAACATCCCATTCCAGATTTAGTCCACCTTTTTCTTCTGGGAAGGCTTCCCACTAGATTTTACAGCATGGCTGTGGGGATTTGCTCATTCAGCCACAACACATTAGTGAGGTCAAGCACCAATATTGGGCGAGTAGGCCTGGGGTACAATTGACATTCCAGTTCATCTCGAAGATGTTCAGCAGGTTTGAGGTCAGGGTTGTGTGCAGGCCACTCAGGTTCTTCCATTCCAGTGTGGGCAAACCATGTCTTCAAGGAGCTTGCTTTGTGCACAGGAGCACTGTCATGCTGGAACATGTTTGGGCTTCTTAGTTCCAGTGAAGGGAAACTGTAGTGCTACATCATACAAAGACATTCTTTATAATTGTGTGCTTCCAACTTTGTGGCAACAGTTTGAGGAAGAGCCACATATGGTTTGATAGTCAGGCGTCCACATACTTTTTGCCATGTAGTGTGTGTAAGCATAATTCTGTATGTTAAACGGTTTATTCAATAACATCACTGAGTCCACCAATATATGTTCCAATTACACAGAAGAACTGCATGTAATTATTCTCTGACCAATATCTTATCCATCTTAAGTGAACCGATTGTTAACCGATTGTTAAGTGAAAGGAATAGTCCGTTGTTTTTACGACTAAGATTTTTCATATTGTGTGCCAGTATAGATACGTTTGCAAAATTTAATATGAAAATGAGCACAAGCTTGAGGTCATAAAATCATGATGAGTGCGCGCAATGGAGGCTGTTTTGTCATGCTTTTAATTTAAATTAATAAAATAATAGTTACAGATCATTTGATGTGCACTCATGTACAGAAAATGCACCTACAGATAAGCTGGCCGAGGACTTTTTACACATTTTTTACAATTTACAATTTCATAATTTTATCAATAAAAAATTTGGTCTGTGAGATTAGCAATGAATCAGAGGCTGTCTGAGCCTCCTTAGAGGTGTACTTTTTTCTCTTAACACCTGAAATGTCCATGCGAATATAGTTAGCTAATTATCACAGTATTAATAATATTTAATATTGCCCTTGAATACCAGTCCGTAGTGTTTGAGTGTATTTACAGCCTAAAACATACATTTTACAGTGACATTGTGGTTATCACGCTCCTTACAAGAAAAGCAGACTTAAGTTCAAGTTCAAGGTCGGAATCTTGCATAACTGAGACACACCTTTGTTTTTGGCAAACTCTGCCCCACATGCATAACTCATATGCAACTATCCAAGTAGTACGTAAGTATGTAGTTACACCTGAGGTCTAATATCTGTGTGTGTGGAAAACTGATGTGTGCTAATTTACACATCAATTAACTCCTCACTATACACTTGTAACCAGTGACAGTTGTGTTAAACTTGTTGTGAGTAGCAGTTTTCATGCTCACAGAGGCTGATATTGTTTTTTTTTGTGTGTGTGTGTGTGTGTGTGTGTGAAGATGAATCCAACATGTAATTTTGGTTAAAAAAGATATTTGTGTGCCACACATTTGGTTGTGTCAGCTACAGTTTCAGGCTGCACTGGCACACTCGTGGCTATGCACTGTAGTTCACTGTAGTTAAATGTGCTGCAAAATAAGAAGACTCATTCTGATGACTGTAGTCCCTGCTTTACTATTGTAGTGCACCATCTTTTATGGTTATAGCTACACATGGCTGCCTGAACTCCACCTAATGTCTCACTGTGTCCTGCACTGTCAGAAAAAAATGTACTGTACCTTTTAGGAAATGGGCATTTTGACTAGGGTGGTAAACTCAAGGGTAGGTCTTTCGTTTCTTTAATTAGTGCACTAATTTATAGTAGCTCTAAAAGTTATTTAAGCTACTGTACATAATTGGATGTTAAGAGCGATTGCTGTATATCTTGAGTGTACTTTTACATTGTTTGTACCTTATCTGTACAGAGTGTGTATGCAGACTAGGCTGAGTTTATCATGGGGAACAGCATACGCTCCTGTGAGGTCAGCATCTAACAAAACAGGCCTTAAGCATTTAACAGAGCATAGCGTGATTTAAGCACACACAGATTTCCTGAGAGAAACCACTTTGTCTCTGTGCATACACATGCACTACAGCTCTGAGAGGGAGAGCGATGATGGAGAGATCAGGAGTGTTTAGGTGTGTGTGTGTGTGTGTGTGTGTGTGTGTGAGAGAGAGAGAGAGAGAGAGAGAGAGAGAGAGAGAGAGAGACAGAGATAGAAAGAGAGAGAGAGAGAGCCTGGTCAGCATTTCAGTGCACGGTGCCAGGGTTGAAAAACAGAGCTGCGGCTGGGTGAAGGAGTACAAGGGAAGTGCTTGTGTTAGGCACAAAGGGCCGCTCTCATGGCCTGGTCTCCCCTCTCCACCCCTCTCTAGCCCTCCATCCGTGGGCCGCTCATCTGCCTCTGACGCCTGTTTGTTTTAGCTCTGCCCTGTCAGCCCCGCAGGCCTGCTGGGGGTGAGATCACATGGACAACTAGAACAGGGTGGAGAGGTCACTGGCCACAGCTCCACGCCTCCCTGGATTCACAGTGCAGCTCCAATCACACCAGTGCGTGTGTGACACACGGCAATTCAGCTGTCTGGTCTTTCTATAGGGCAAAGGTGGTTTCAAGACCTTCCAAAATGTATCACCTCCCGCTATACTGTTTTTATAAACTGTAAAGATACTAAGTCGACATGCATCATTCTATATGGGTTTACTAACAACCTGCCAATGTTGCATTAAAAAAATAAAACTAAAAGATACTTTATGTAATGTCTTCAAAATCTATTCTGTAAATTGTATAAAAAATATTTATCAATGAAAAGTGACAAACCTTTTTAAAGATTCTTTTTAAAGAAACAGTACAAACCTTTAGCATCCAATTCTTTCAGAGTTTCTAACCTTTTTAACAAAACAAAAACTGTTATAAAGAGATATCTGAAAAGTGTATTGTGACATTCTTATTATGATAATTATATCATCATATTGGCAAGCCCTAGTTTTCTTTGAACAGAATCCTGTTCAAAATACACTTTCAGAATTGTTTCTTATGCAAAAACATAAGGTAGTGGAAAAATGTTGCTGTACTGGTGGTGCTTGTTTTACATGATCATCTTTTCATCATGGTCATGTGAAACAAGCCTTAGTAACTGCTACTAGTTTTAGTAATTGGTAGATAATCACAGGTTTTTAAAATGACACATAGGACAGTTGATCACTGTTTAAGCTTGTGCAGCAAGTCTACCAGGGTGAGCTCCACCTCATTCATTCCTGGTCTGAAAAGTACGTACTCTGTAAAAAGACTCCTGAAGCTATGGCCCGGGGGGAAAAACAGGCCTAGATCTACTGGTGGAGTATGATTTTACTGAACTGTTCAATTTTAAAAGTTTTTTTATTTGGTATATTTTTCCCTCATTCTCCATCCAGAGAGTGACATTGGCCATGTTCTCTGGGTGGGAGAGATGGCATTACTCTCGGTCTCCTAGGCATGGGTGCCTGTGAACTCATGTATGCAGAAGAGGGCAGATAGAATTTTCTCTGAGTGTGTTCTGTTGTCCTGTAATGTAGCATGAGAAACAGAAAAAATGTGGCAACTGGCTTCACATGACTTGGAGGATAGGGTAGAGTAGGCTGGTGGGTGGGAATTGGCAGATAATAGGGGCAAAAATAAATATTTCTTTGCTTGTTTGAACAGCATCAGACACATTGCCCAAAGAGTAAATAGTCCCCAAGGATGCAAAATCCAGGATACTTTTACATTATACCAGTTTCCTAAGCTCCACAGCCATTTAATACCAATTTACTGCATGCAGGTGGCCACTCAAACTGCACATCTCTTCCCCTCTCCCATGGAGACATGATGAGGCTGGACGAGGGCCGATTCCCTGCTATGGAGCTGAACAACAGGCGACTCTCTGTCAAAAATTCCTTCTGCCGCAAGAATGGCATCTATACCCGGTGTGTATACTTTTCCATAACTTTAAATGTGCTCTGTGTTTACACACCCAGTGAGTGTGATAATGTGATATTTAAACATATACAATAAGAAAATGAGAATATGTGTCCTAGCAAATGTGTTTTCTTTTTAGTATTGCATTTTTAATAGAACATATTTCACCACCACAAAATGTAACAAATGGCAATGCAATTGATTTCCATAAGCAGACTGGCTAAGAAAGCTAGACCTGGGCCTTGGGCCCACATCTTATTTAAATTCAGCTTCCTGGCATCCTTTAAATGTATTGAATGGAGAATTGGCTAAGATTCCAATGGCAGTTGTTCCTTTCCACTCTCCATCTGTCAACCTAAAAGAAACCGAAGAGACTGTGCCAATCAGAAGCTGAGATCTGGTCTCTCCTCCCACCACTTTCTCATTCTTATTGACATTCAAAGCACACACTGGAGAAAGTTTATATTTAAGTGAGACAAAGAAACAACTGGCATCTTCTTCCTTGCATGAGGATATCATTTGTTTCCACAGCACAAAAAAACACAAGACGTGTCAGTTCTTCTCTTGATTTTTTACACATGGACTGAGAAATGCTCTCTCCTTACAAGGGCACTTGGTTTGCAGCACTGCTGTTTAAGTTTGCACAGTGTTTGTACAAACACAGATAGTGTGGAGGTCAGTGATCTTCCATGAAGCTACTTGTGAGGGAATCAGTGAGCCATACGCATGGAGGATGGAGGGGTTGGACTTGTGGTCAACTTCCTGTGTCGGTAACCGGAGAGAGCATTTTGGGGCCATTAGTGTGGAATGTGTCTATGTGAGGGAAGGGGTGTTCATGCTGCTCCTCGTCTCTTAACTCAGCTGAGACGATCTTCCTGAGATCAAAGCACTCTGTCTTTGAAGAGCTCCACTCAGGCTGTCCCCTAGAGAGAATGAAAAAGATTGATTTGTGGAGGACAGCGTTATCAGGAGAGAGAGATTCACAGCCAAAACCTGAGCTGGATAAGTAAGGGGTTTGAGAGAGTAGAAAAGCAGATTATGTGTTTTGAAAACTGGATGGTAATGGGTGCTGGGCTGTTTGATATGGCTTCATCCCTGCTTTAAAAGTCCAACCTCCACTGAATTTTAACTAGACACTTAATCATAATGCTCCCCTCCCCCTGCTCCCATGAGTTTGTCCCAGGAGCTCTGGATTAACCCCTCCAAAGCCAGAACTTCATTCCAGCATCGTGTCAGTTTTTAGGTGGGCTATTTAATTAAAAATCCTTCTGAAAAGTGCTGAATTTTCTGGGGCCTCCATCCAAGTACCTGATGTTTTTTCTTCTGCTCCAGAGTCTTTATAGTGTGCTAAATAGCTCAGCAAGATTTACACACTAAGCTAATTGACAACAACTCTTCAGTCCTCCTGCACAGTTTACAAGCTAACATTTGTAATGTTCTTGGTTTAATGCACATCAGACCTCATTACGGCAAATCACAAGAATCGGATCAGCTGGGTTGAAGAGCAGCCTGCGGTTGGGTCCTTTGACAGGGCAGTGATTTTCTGTGCTTTAGGAGAGCAGAGCTCCTAGAAACATTTGTTGGTTTGTGGTACGAGGGATGCATGACGTGCATGACAGTCCTCAATCACTTATGAACTGCATACTGAGAAATACCATGCAGATGCTTACTTAAAGACCTAACGTGTGTCATGTGAGGCCCCTACGGGCACTGGTGGGCTCCACCTTTCCTCGTGCTAAACAGATGCCTCACTATCTGTCCAGAGATCAGGGAAGCTTCAGGAGATTAGGAGCTAAGTAGGAATGGGTGAAGTGTGGAAGCACGGCTTGTTTCCAGTGTTCCTCTGAACTAGTCTTTTCTTCCTGATATCCATCTGTCTGGCTATTGATGAATTTCCTGACATTAATTTCGAGAAATTAGACACCTACATTACCGTAATCACAGACACGAATGATACCCTAAACTACCTTAATTTACTTTTCTAAGCTCAAATGTAGTAAATTTCTTGAGAAAAACCTGTTTGTTTAGGCCAGCAATCTTTCAGAAAAGGAGAAAAATGTCAGTTTAATTTCCTGTCCTCTAATCACATAATGATAAAAATCAAAATGGTAAAAATTAAATGTTGACTGTTTTCTTGCAGCAGCAACAGTATTAAGGTCCTGTTCGGATTTAGTATTAAGATCTGGTCTCAGGTGATCTGATCACTTGAGTGGACAGCCATGACGGATATGTCTTGAATACTTCTCAACCGTTAGCTATCACATTTCATCAGTAACAGGGTTGCCAAATCTACCCAGAGAAACACCCTAAAACCATTCCCAACTAGCCTGCTACCAAAATATAAAAGAACAAAAAATATAGCCTATTTTCTTGTATTATTACAGATTGTCATAAATAAAGAACCCTAACCAATTCACTGACATCAATAGCCTATAGTGTGTTGATACAGTAACTCATATTAAGAATGGTAACAAGAAAATATACAAAGAGACCACCCTGATGTGGCCATTTAATTAAAAAAAAAAATAAAACAAGCCTGAGACAAATGTATTATTTGTATCACAGGGAAGCAGGACAGTTCAAGAGTAGCTGACAAGTCGTCAAATTACTATAACAGCTTCTGAGTAGTTCTGTGTAATGACAAGTGTGACGTTTACAATACTCAGGTGCTGTCCCAGAACACCTCCTAATGTGGTGTGAGTGATCAGTCCACTTGTTATCCAATCACCCATGATGGATGTTAATGCCAAGTCTGAACAGAGCGCTAAATAATCTCCTTTTCATTCTCTCAGGAGCACCCAGTTGCAATCATTAAACATTTTAGAGTAGGCACACTTATCATTTCTAAATTGCTACAGAGGATCTTATTCTAATTCAGCACTCCATTATTTTTAGTGTTTTTCATCCTCTCCCATGTCCTCTCCCTGCTCCAGGTCTCCTCCACGGCCCAGCCCAGGCGGTCTGCACTACTCCGATGAGGACGTCAGCGCTAAATGCAATGACCTGATGCCAGCTGAGAACAGCAGTCTCACTGAGAAACCATCTGAGGTATCCGATTCACAGGTATACCAGTCCTCTGAGATTAGGATTACATACGTGTATATATACACACATTGTTTTAACGACTTTATTTCAGTCATGATTTGTAGCGAATGGACTTCCATAAGTGTTGTATTTCTGTACTTTTCATGGGAAAGAACACCATTTCTTCAGCAAGTCCAAGCACAGCAGCTTTAGGCTGATGCATTTCTGTCAAGCCATGAAAATAATGAGCTGACATGCTATTCAGTAAAGACAAGTGAACCTGACCTTTGCCTGACAAATGATGTTTTATATCAATACAGAGCCACCCTTCTCTTGACACCATTTTATTGATCTGCTCACGGCCACCTCCTTCATTGAAAACGGATGAAAAGCCGAAGCTGATTTCACCCCACTTGTTTTGTAGGAGTTAGATTTTGTCCAGCAAAACTTTTCCCTCAGTTAAAGGCTGCATGACTCAGCATACTTGAAACAAGGGCTAGAGTTACAGTGGAGGTGGCATGCAGAATCTTAAGACTCAGTGCTGAATAGGAACTGGGGAACAACTGGGAATTATTTTTGATATATTTAGCTAAAACAAGCCGAAAAGAGNGAGTGTTTATAGCTGGTATACTATAAATCATAACAGGAACTTGTTTCACAGATGTTCCACAACATTAAATGAAACTATAAATGTAATTGCTGACAGATTGCTGTGTTATAAGAAGAATAAAACACTTCAGACTTTGCTATTATTGGAAAATCATCAACTTTGGGGTGGTCTGATGCCATTACCACCCCAAAGTTAATTATTTTCCTATAACAGATTTCCCCATCAGGTTTTATTTTTTTTTACTTTCATAGGCATGTTTCCACTGACATTCCAGAACATTTTTAAGGACCTAAAAAAGATATAGAACTCTCATGTGGAACAGCTACCCAGTTCCAGTGAACATTTTCATGGAAAAACAAAAGCCTCAAGTATGTTTCACTTTGCCAGTTGTGCTAAGCTTTAGCAGTTTCTAGTTAGGTATACATTTTTAAAATGCTGTGTGGGAGAGTAGGTCATTCCATGAAGTTTTTTATTTCAGTAGTCAGCAATATTCCTGGCAGGAAAGCATCTACTTTAGACCAGAAACTGTAAAGCTTTCTGCAGTTATACCAAGGAACTAAAATCAGGGCTGGCTCTTCTGGTAAAAGCCAAAAGATACAGGGCTACAGGGTCACATAAGCTTGCTCATAAAGGTGAATGTTTTTCCCCAAACCCATATGTATTCTCTTTTTTCACGTCAGTTCTGCAGAGGTTCTGAAAAAGGCCAAAGAGTTGCATGGACAGTTGTTGACATTTTCTGTCCTCTCCTTAGCATCTGCCAGTTCTCTCTAAGGATCCTGAAGTTAATCAGTGTGCTGCAGAGAATAGAGCTTTGATGTACCTTTGAACAGAATGCCTGTGGTTGGACTGACTGAATTTTGAGTAGGTGTTTTATTCCTGGGCCTCACTAGAGGATAATCTGGATTTTGAGGCCAATTCGCTCCTCACTTAATATTTTTAGCTCAGTATGCTGTAGTACACGGGGAACACAATCTTGATGTCAGGCATAAAAAAAACCTGATAACAGTCAAGCTGACCTGTTGTTCACCATGTTTGTTTTGATTTAAAAATCACTTTTTTTTTCGTTGGAAATTGTACAAAATCCAAGAGTCAGGATCGTTGGTCTTGACTGACTCATGAGCATGATCTGAAAGTGCGAGGTGTTTTAGTTGATGGTATTATGGGAGTTTGGTGCCTGAAGGATGATCCAGGACAAAATATCTGAAGTGTCATTATATCTGAGGTTTCTCGCAATTGCAGCCTCAGTTAGGATTGTATAGAGTACATGCTGTGGGCCAAGCAGTAGTACTGTAAAACTGATAAAGCCTTTTTCTTATAAAGTTGTCAAATTTTTTGCCATAAACTTTTAATTAAAATAAATAATTGAGAGGTCTGCGAATGAAAAGTGTTTGCTCCCTTCCTTCTGATCACAGGGCAGTGACAGCGAATACGAGGTGGATCCAGCCCATCAGAAAACACACTCGTTCGTCAACCACTACATCAGCGACCCGACCTACTACAACTCCTGGCGTCGGCAGCAGAAGGGCGTAACACGGCCACCTGCATACAGCTATGGGCAGGCAGAAGGTGCGGCCGAACAGGAGTCACGTCCCCATGCTCCCCCTCTGCCCCCACTGCCTCCTCTGCTACCCCACAGCACACCGTCTCCACAGCCCATGGGCCAGGGCACGCTGTTCAGGCCTAAGGGTAGCCGGACTCCCACTCCATCTCTGCTGTCCTCCGAGATCCACAGCCAGCACGGCCTCTACAGGCCTCCCAGCAGCCTGGGCACCTCCACCCAGACACCAACCACAGGCTTCTCATCCTTTGTTTGATATGAGACTCTGGTTCTGTTCACAACACATCTGATTGGGACTCCCATGTGAGCAGCAATTTGCTCCTTCAGCATCACTCTCGTGGTTTGTTAATGATTTATCTGTTAAGGAGCGCTGAACTTCTTAGGTTGCATTTTTTATTTTTTGTTTTTTTATGTGTGTGTGATGTGCGTCTGTAAGAGCATTGAAAAACAGACAATCATTCAGCGCATTTGTGTTTGTGGTTTTGAGCAGAGCAAGTCACTTAGCCAGTCACATCTAAACAATGCGTAACCTGAGAAATTCCTAAACCTTATTTCTAAACTCTAATAGAAGTGTCAAAAGATATTTTTTAAAACTACAAATGAGATTTCTGTGAATAAAAGAATGTAATAAGTATTTAAGCAGGAGTTCAAAACTTCAACATGGGTTTTGCATGCAATTTTACAAATGACCCAAAGTGATCATCTTGGGTGTACATACATTTTAGATGTATATAAACATTTGCTCATCAGCCAGCACTTTGCTCAAAGAATAATATAATATTATATTACAGATAAATGGGTTGTCTTAACAAGAGGATATGATCTTCCTAGATTTGACATGTCTCAGTTTTTAGTGAAGGTTTACGTACGTCTCAGCTGCAGTTCTGTTTTGAGTTATAAATCAGCACATGAGCTATTGCTAAGCTAGAAGTTGTGGGTTCTATGAAAACGTTTTCGCTAGTCCGCTTTGTTGTGTCACTGTGTTCTGTCATACGCATGTGTTGTGTTCATAGTCATGGTTTTAAGGGTGCTTTTCCTGGGAAAGGCTGTTCAGGTGTGGCTTGGACCATTGCCAGATCGTGTAAAACGTTCCTCAGACGATGAGCACACCTGTGCAGGAGATCCTGCTATTACACTTCCCCTACTATAGTAACCTGGTCAGATCTCCATAACTAATATTCAAAAGCAGTACTGTTATATTATTTCTGTGAAATGAAATGAGGAAATGACACCAAGACAGGTTAAAACCTGAGCATATGCAAACGGAAGTTTGAAGAAGCAGCACTTATTGTTTGCTATTGTATGGATGATGAAGAGATTATAAATTCTCCTCTTTAAAAAAAAAAAAAAAAAAGCTGTACACAAGAACTCCATGTAGGAGGAGACCAGGGGTGGACACGCTGTCCACATTTTAGCTGATTTGTACTGTGAGTTATTAAAAATAAAATAAAAAGGCATTTACTTACGTTCAGATAACCTGAATTTGGAGGACACAAGATAAACGTTTTCACAGAGACTGAAAGTAATGTCTGTTTCTTCTTGCGTATGTATTTCTCTAATATATTGTAGAATGTGTTTTTCGCGCTCACAGTGAGACACCATGTACAGATATGCTTACGTGTATGCAGATATGCTTAATTTATTAATGGTCATTCGATCATTTGCTTTTGTATTCAAACTTATTCAAAAAAGTGAAGATAGACTCAAGAACTAGAATTGATAATAATAATGATCCACACAATTTCTTGTCTTGTTCTCTGTGAGGTGACTATCACTGTATAAATTCTTTAAGGAATTATAATGGGCCAGGCAATGGTTCTTTTCCAAAATAAATCCTTTTATTTTTCAGTGCTTCTGCTGAGCTCTTTCTTTATAATATATTTAACAACACATGGTATTGGTAAAGGCCCACATTCATATTTTAAGTCCTAAATCCTATGTAATAGAAAAAGTCATGCATGAATTGTGTCTTTTGTCTATCTTGTCTCTTCAAGCATTTCATCTTTCGATTTTCTTGATCATAAGGAAACCTCCCAGTTCATCGCGTTTAGATCCATAAAAGGAAATGGCTGGGTGATTTGGGCTGAATGAGAATGCTAAGTGGGTGTAAAATTAATAATGATCCAGGGAAGCTGTGCTGAGATTCTGGGGGAGGATGGAAGAGCTCGTCTGGAGATAATCGCTTTATTCCGGACTGCAAACCATTGATCTGGTTAGTGAAGGGGTGTCAGAGCGGAGAGGGGCGAAAACTCCATATTGAGGTGGAGGGAAGACGAGAATGGGGTATGGGCTCATCTATCTCCAGACCTGCCAGAAATAAAAGACCTGTCAACATTCTGGGTTCTCTCAGTTTCACTCTGAAGTGATAGGTACTTATAAAAAAAAATCACCTTCTACCTCAGTGTTAGGCTGTATGCGCCTTGGATCTGGGAACATAGCCAATGGAGGAAGTTACTTTTAAACATTATTGAAGTACTTGCCTCTTTAGTAAACACTCTGTCAAGTTGTCTATAAGATTAGGATATATCACTTATAGCCACGTTGCTGAACTACAAATATTCAGCTCTTTGTTCATATTCTACAATAATTTGTTAGTACAATCATTATAGATGATAATTGCGCCTCATGTAGAAAAGTTGTACCCAAAAAATTGTAACTAATTATAGTGGTATATAATATTTTTCATTGTAATCCCTCTGTGAGACCATTTCTCCTTTGAAAACACTGATAACTGACTTTCCTCGTTGCTTCTGGCTGTGGATAATGATCTAAGTGTTTAAACATTCCAGTTATCTTAAGCACCAGTGCCAGTGGCTCTGTCCTGCAAGAGGATACGTCTCCTGCAAAGCCCCATGGCAAAGGCACGGATTACTCCCATGGCAGCTTTTGTAAAATGACTCCACAGAATGAGTTCAAAACTAAGGGTATTTGGTCCTCAGACAACATGATGGACATCAGACAACCTGGCAGGATGTTGCATTTCAATTGAAAGGGGAGTTAAATGGGTCAACAAGGAAGAATGCAGCACAGCTCATTTCTTTGTCTCAAACATTTTCTCTGGTTGGTCACTGTTAGTAAGAGCCTTGTTTGAATAAAGGAGCAGGCTATAAGAATGTAAGAATAAAGATAAATAGAGTATAACAGTTTCAGTTGTATATGCTCTTGCATTTAAACATTGTATACGTATATAATTGATCAATCTGATCAGGTTTAGTGTGTCTCCCAGGACTGAATAGCCTATAACAAGTAGCTATTGTTCAACTGAAATAGCAGCTTTGCCTAGTCAATCCGCTGCAGGCTGAGATCAAGTGCTTCGGCATAAACGCGAATAAATATTATGCACTCTGAATGGGTACCAATGCCATGAGCCACGCTGTGAATAGATTCTCCATTGTCCTTCAGCTCAGGCGTGCTCGACGCGCATGCGCACAAGAGGCGTGCACACAGAAAGGAACGGCTGAGCTGCGCGAGCTTGTAGCCGAGCAGTGCGTTTAGTCGCTGAACGACAGGAAGGATGCGTTTCTCCGCTTTATGTCGAGTTCAGTTCTGTTGTCGGAATTGAGTGGTGGTGTGTATTTACGGGGGTTAATTCACAAATTCGCCAAACAAAGTAGCAACTTGTGAGGTGAATTTGAATAGTGAAGGGGGGAAACAGTGAAGCTAGTCACCTGGGGATGAAAGTGCAAACCGTCGGTTGCGCGCGCAGCTGTTGATAAAGGTATGTTCTATTTTAATAATTAAATTTTGACGGAAATTATGTGTCTCCCCCCACAAAAGAGAGGGATATTATGCTCCGTTTGTTGATATATTCAATATTTATGTATCCATAAGGCATGAAATAAGGTCTGTTGACTGTTGGTGTCCTCAAAGTTCAGTTAAAACCGTTGAGTGTTCATTAGTGACTGCAGGTCACACACACACACACACACACACACACACACACTCATGTAATGTTACAGTCTTTTCACTAAAACACAACATGCTTATTCTACATGCCTTATTCATTCACTTTTTCATATATTAATTGTCCTTCAATGCCAGTTTGGCTCTGTGTTCCTCATTGTTCTCAATCTACAATTTTATTTAAGTTTTAAGATGTTTATGAAAACACCATCACATTGCTCTTCTTCCACTTCCTACCTGTGAACTTTAATTAGGATTTGTTTGCACTGTTTTATTCCATATATTCTGTAGTGCCTTGTTGTTGTTATTCCTACCATGTTCATGTCTCTGAATTTACTGTGGATATCCTGATCTTTGGTTACACTGTCATACTAAATAATTTCTTCTGTGGTGGAGAGAGATTTTGAGCTTTTGATTAGATCCATCCTTTGATTGGATTGGTGTGAGTGTAGACTGATTGCAGAAAGAGCCTAATGGTGCTGTTATCTGAGACACAGTGAAACCCTCAAGGGCTACAAAGCTTTGTTTCAGCTGGTGAAGTTATGTCTCAGAGCTTCTCTAGTGGTGGTGGTGTAAATCATTAACAGGGTACTGCAAGGTCATGGGTAAACTTGGAGAGAGCGAGAGAGCAACCAGGAACCACCTGGCTCCATTTAACCATGGCTGATTAGGCGGTACATTGTGCCTTTGCTAAAGCCACAATCTCAGAAATAAAGATACCAAACTATATTTTCCGTGTCGCTCAGGTGGTACGATCGGTGGCACACATTTTGTACCTTATCGCTATGTAAAGGTGAATCAGTGGTTGTTAAGATCCAAGAATATGCCTTAAATTATTTGTAAAGGTGCATTATATTCACAATTCCATATGAAATATACATATTAAAGGTGGCAAAGATAAGCACAGTTTGGTTCCTTTATTTCTGAGAGTGTAGTGCACATAAATTTTGTATGTTGTCAGAGTGGAGTGGCCTAAATGGTTTCATCACCATGTATTTAACAGATTGCTTAACAAGTATTACAGCCCTGTTGGTGTCACTGACATGGATGTCAGCACTGAACTGTAAGCAGGTCACCATGTGCTTCCTTTTACCAGTTTTCTAAGGAAGCCGCCTGTCTGTGTGTGAGTAATCGCACATCTTTAATTTATGTTTAACTTACATTTCACATTATAAAGTGGCATTGTATAGCTTGTATAACTCTATGCAGGGATCCTAAAAGTAATTGTGGTTGGGTTGTTCCCCTTTAATCTCCACCGTTTAATGTTCAAGGCCCCTGAGAAGTTACCAGTAATCAGCAGGTTTCCACAAATCAGCCTCGAAACCCCCTGTTTCAGCATTAGAGGTTACCGTAAGTCTGATATTTCTGCTGTGCTCAGCACTGGATGCTACACCAGCAGCCCTTATTAATAAATATGTTTACATGTACAAAATAATCAGATCAGATAAGCAAAGTAAATTTTGGCAATAGTTCTCCCAACGGATCACAAAGATTCACTAGAGTAATCTGAAACTCTGGGCTTATATGAGTCAGTCAATAATTGGATTCCTTTCTAGACACATGACTTACGCACCTCTGCTGTTGCCTCACAACATAAAAAATAGACTGAGGTAAGAAGGCTGACATAAAATTCCTGCTTTTTGTTTATTTCTACATGCAGTCACTTTGCTTGGTGATCATTATTTAGGAGTTTTATGGTTGGAAGTTGCACAGCTGTTAATTCTGTGTGTAGTGCTAACGGTGCATCTATTCTCTATGCTCATATACACTGAATAACTTTTCTAAAATCTAGGTGTGGCTTACTTGAAATGCATTAACAGCTTTAATCTGATCCATCATATGATGTTGACACGACTGCTCGAGTAAAATAGAAACTACTGAAATCAGATACAGCCTATATTCTTAGCGTGCCCTCGACGCCTTCAGCTTCTTTAACACATTAGTCCGACTTCTTTATGGTTAATGAGGCAAATCTACTAGAATAAGGTGTCTTCCCACTGGATTTGGGATTCTTCCACTACACAAACATTGCACTGATCCTGGATCACTTGGAATAGTAGTTTAGCGGCATGTTTAGTAGGTGATTTATGGAGTTTGTGTCCGAGAACACACTCTGTAAGCAAAAAGAGGATAAACTGTACGTAACATGCAAATATTTTACTTCAAATTGCAGCATAAACAGGAATAAAGTTTTCGTTGGCTTCTCCCTCTTGTCAACAGCGGCACTTTCACTTGAATTATGCCTTAAGCACTGAATCACAAGGTTTACTGGATGTGATGTATCAGTTAGGCCGAAGTAGCATTCTTGCTGTGTATGTCCAGACTTTGCCAGTCCTTTGATCCACAGGCTCTTCAAACTTTATATAACCCTGCTACCCTGAGAGCAAGTTCAGCCATTCTCATCCAATTGGTGTATCACATTTCAGTCAGTAAATGACTCATGTAATGTTTTCAGACATACTTTGTTTGTGTTTATTGCCTCAACCTGAGGTATCACAGCAAATGTATTGTCGTCTTTTCAAACACGGGTTCCATGCTGTTGCTGCTGTGTATGGATTATTAACAGTGTATGGCTTTATATGTAAACACAGCTTCTCGTTTAATTATGAAAACAGTCATGGATCCCATCAGTTAGAACATTTCAGCAGCTTCGGTTTCTTTTTAAATGAGTGCTACAACCTTGTGGGTTTGTGGTTCTGCAGTGAGCTATCACTCCTCTCAGTTGTGTCGACACCCTGAGGGTATTCACACCTGGAGTGAAATCGAAGGTGTCCTCAGTCAATCTGTGACCCCATTCAAATTTGTTTCACACACACGCTGTGTTTTACATGTTGCTTGGGCTCGTCCTCAGAAGTGAATGCTGCATGACTGCATGTTGGAGTATTAGCATTAACATTGAGGTCAGTACACAAAGTCGTTGCTGGGTCTCAAATCATGCTTTTAAATGTCAAATAATTGTGGTGCTAAAGAGCTGTCATTTAATAAGCATCTTTCTGTCTGATCTGAATTGTCAGATTTTATGTTAATTGACTGTAAATTAAGTAAATTGAGTCTGTTGACTGTGAAAAGGCAGCACAGCACATATAGAAGGCAGCAAAATCAAGTAAAAGTGTCCTCCAGTCTTATTGCCCTTCCCCCGCAACATGCAGAAGTAGGGTGCGTTTCTCATCTGGTTAATAAAATAGATTCAAATTAGCTCCATGGTCCTCTCATTTAACTGCCTATTATCATGGTGAAGCTCAGCAAGATCAGATTATAAACAGAAAAGTGTTAAGTTAATGTTATGAAATTATATCATACAAATGCAAAAATGCAATATAAATATGGCTTATTTAAACAAAATACACTTACTTGCTTACTTTTTACAGTACAAGGTTGATTCTCTCATGCAGCCACTCCGCTGATGTGTTTTACTATTTTAAAAAAGCAATGTAGAATTACTCAACATCGCTGCATATAAATTATTACACTAAAGACAATATGTATAAAAATCTTAAATATTCTAGCTAGATGCAGTTGCAGATGCTCTGGCACAAAGATACTGATTAAGAAAAAAGAAGTTAGTTCAGTTTCTGTGGTTGGCCTGATGTAAGCAGATGTTTAATTCTGATTGGTACTACAACTGATGTTACAGATATGTGCTGCAGTTTGGGAAAACACCTCACGTCACTGTGGCTGTAATTCTGTAAACCAGCCAAAGGTGTAAAAAAAACAACAACTGGTTTTAACCAAAACTAAATGCTACTGCCATTACTATTCTTTGACATCTCTACTTTAAGAAAACGAATACACTGTATGGCCAAAAGTATGTGGACACCTGACCATCACACCCATATGTGGGCCTTCCCTAAAACTCACACAAAGTTTAAAGCACATAATTGTGTAGCGTATGTGCTGTAGCATTAAGAATTATCCTTTACTGGAAATATGGGGCCCAAACATGTTCCTGCATGACAGAGCCCCTGTGCACAATGCGAGGTTTCTGAATGCATGATTTGTCAACACTGGTGTGGAAGAACTTGCACAGAGCCCTGACCTCAACCCCGTGAACACGTTTGGGATGAACTGGAACACCGGATGCACTCCAGGCCTCCTCACTCAACATCAGTGTCTGACCTCACAAATGCCCTTGTGGCTAAATGAGCACAAATCTCCACAGGCACACTCAAATCTAGAGGAAAGCCTTCCCAGAAGAGTTATTACAACAGCAAGGGGGGGGACTAAATCTGGAATGGGAGGTTCAACAAGCACATATTGGCATGATCAGTCAAGTGTCCACATAGATTTGGCAATATAGTGTACATTTGACTAAAATGGCAGGACTTTTTTTTCTTATTTAGATTAGTTTATAATTTTGCCTTGGCTGTCTAGCTGCAAAGATTATGGCTGGTATGGAGCTCATTTAACAAATGCAGCTGTATGACCAGTTTGCCTAAAGATGTCTAAAACCTTGCTAGCACAGTGTGATTCCCTCACAATTTCATTTCATGCCAGGGTGAAATGGACATAAGACTAATCAGTTCAGTTTGTAATCAGGTACCGGCTATCAGAATTGCTCCTGTACAGTCACATCATCATCAAAACAGAGAACAGTGCTTGAACTGATTGAATTAAAGGCAAAATGAACGTTACCTCAGGTGGTGAGACTCATTTCCCATTGTAAACCTAGAATTCTTTAACACATGACAATATAAAAATATATATTTTCCCCATATATTACATGTATTTCAAACTATATTTAAAAAAGGATCTTTTTTTGCAGTCAATGATAAATTCACCAACTAAGCTATAGCTAACAGTAAGAAGACTATTTTGACCAAGCAATATTGTTTAGATTATGTATTTGTTTGTTAAATGAAAATGTTTTAATTTAAAAAAAATTTCGAACACCACTTTTGACAACAATGACTGAAAGCTTTGAGTAGATCGTGATTGCTGTCGTTCATATTTGGTCATATATCTCGATGATGTACAGAGTAGTTGCCCTGGATCTGAATATAGTCTTTAATCATTAAGATGTACAAAAACGTACACAGAGTCTTTGAGCAATGCCTTGTGAATACCAGTATGTGCGCACACACACAAATCAGCCCTGTGTTGGAAACTAGCCTCATTATTGCGCATGCCCATGGAGCTGTTTGTTTAGAATGTGATCAGTAAAGCCGTAAGTGATGTGTTTATGGGAGTTTGTGTTCAGAAAAGTGGCAACATAGATTTCTGCTAACATAGGAGAGCACTAGTGGCTCATATGCAATCTGCCTTTCTTGTCTGTAAACCCCCCACCACCACCACCCCGCGCACGCACACACACACACACACACAAAGTGAACCCATGTGATGCTTCTATATACACTCTGTTGCTCCCAGTAGGTCTGTCATGGTGCAAAGGGTTCTGGCATGGAAAAGAAGGCTTCAAACGTGAGCTTGAACAGCCCCTCCCCCTGATATT